>JAJIBD010006796.1:0-84219 GCA_021461705.1 Cryptotis parvus | reverse complement strand
ATCTCTAGAATGGCTCATTGATCTTCCTTCAATGTACCTTTAAACCAGTATAGTCAATATAATTAGCCTTACCTAAAAGAGGGCAGTGATATACTTAAATGATCCCGTTTCAGGGTTAATTAAAATCCTCTTCTTTTTTTTCAAAAATTTCAATGAATATTTAAAAGATTAAAATGAATATATTGATTGAGTTCTGATATAGATTACCTCTTTGTTCAGATAATGGTAATCTGTAAAACTGGAAAATACATTTCTTTGCTTTAGAAGTTGGAAGTTATATGTTTTTTGGTTAGCATGTGCTTTATGGTTTTATATGTTTTATGGTTCACTTGTATCACTTGTCTTCCGTTGATCATAGATTTGCTCAAGCAGCCACCAGTAACATCTCCATTTGTCCCTGTTGAGTGCTAGTGTAGCCCTAGGGCATCTGCTAGCTACAGGAACAGGAGGAGCCTCAAACCATTCGATCAGGTCATTAGAATGAGGTCCATAATCATTACTGTATTTGGCATATTGAATATGACATGGGTAGCTTGCCAGGCTCTGCAGTGCAGGTGGGATATTCTCGGTAGTAGTATGTTTTATGGTTAGCATGGCAAAAATTGTCCAAGGGTGGAAGAGATATGCTATGTAAAGCGGTGATTTCATTCAGGTAAAGTAAGAGATGCAAAGAGGTTGCTAGAAATGATTCTGAAAGCTTATTTTTCTTAGAATTCTGAAACATCTGTAATAAGAAGTTACCTTGTTCTTCCTTTGGCTTGTAAGCTTCAATAGGTACTTTAATGATAAAACAACTTCCAGGAAAGTAGAACCTATATTGAATAGAGCTTTTCTAAAATGTGCTGAAGATTCCATATCATCTTTACTTCATTTGTATGAAGTGAGGGTAGATGAAATGAAGGGGGCCCTGGAAGATGAACAGCAGGATGTCTAGTGATCTAGTGATCTAATTGTTTGTGTTGATTTGTTACAGACATTCAATATTCAACTCCAATCACCGTTATCTTCCTACCTACCACCGTTATCTCCCTTCTTCCCAATCAAGAAGAGAAACTTTAAAAAACCTGTGTTTCTCTAATAATAACAATTATAAAAAGAGTTGTACACAGTCATAGTAAGACCCAGCTGAGTGATGCATCCCAAGGGAAACTTCTTTAGGTTTGAAAGACAGGACCCCAAAGCATCTACTTAGTTCTCTTGCCAGATATAAAACCTCTAAGGGAAAGAAACTCTCCTCCTCCTCTTCTCTCTTCCTCCTCTTTCCCTTCTCTTACACATTGTGGCTTTTAAGGGTTATCATATATCCCTTTGCCTATATTCAATGCTCAGTTCTAGTCTGGCGTTACCATTTCCAGAATTATTAGCACACTGGTTCCTTCTCTATGTTACCTAACCTCCGACTCCCTAATACTTGTGGTAGATTCCCACCAGACAAGTCCTCCTGGTCCAAGTTTTGCCTGGCCTTGGATATTGAGTGTCTGTTGAGGAAGGCAGGATTCCCCGACACTATCAGGGAACGAGTTCCCTTTTACCTCAAGGGCTGGTGACAGATGGACAAACCACAAGTCCAGCACAGT
The DNA here is from genome assembly GCA_021461705.1 of Cryptotis parvus. Classification (NCBI taxonomy): domain Eukaryota; kingdom Metazoa; phylum Chordata; class Mammalia; order Eulipotyphla; family Soricidae; genus Cryptotis; species Cryptotis parvus. Next base: position 82,642 of record JAJIBD010006796.1, on the reverse strand, counting down.
TCCAAAGGACTTTTACTTGTCACCAATAATAAAATAAACTCTGCTACTATAACCCAAGGCAATGGGATTTCCCAGACCTATGGCTGAGGATCAGATTTCTCTGACCATATGCTCAGACTGAGATCTTTCACCAAGATCTTACCTTCTTATAATATTTTCTTCTTCCCAGCACCTTTGGCGCCTGCCCCCTCCCCCAAACTCCGACAAAGACCAGGGAGACAAAAGAACTTCCTCTGTGTCAACAAAGATTAAAAAAAAAACCAGCTTCTAGGTGCACATACTTGTTGAGTCACACCTTTGGTACAGCTCCATACACATGCTAATTCCAGGACTGAGTGTCTGCTTCCCAGGTCAACTTATGTAAAGCACTTTTTGGGAGGGGGAACACACCTAAGAACAAAAGCAACTCACAATTTAATACATGAGGAAATGAAAGCGATAATTTTTAGACCATGAACTTCATGCAGTCAGTCATTCTCAACATCCAGACTCCATAGTTCCTCAGAGCTCCATCCAAGAGAAAAAGTGATCTTCCCCCTTTAAGTTTCATTAGTAAATGTTCAAGATGAGAGCCTTCTACTGAGCCTATACCACCTACATGGCAAAGCCTGGCAAGCTACCTGTGTTTTATTTAGTTGATATGCCAAAAACTAGTAACAATCATGCACCTCAGTTCCATGATCTGAAGAATGGTTTTGGGCTCCTCCTGTCCCTGGAGCAAGCAGATGCCCTTGGGTTACACTTGCTTGTGACAGGCTAATGGGGGTGTTACAAAGGGGGCCCACTAGAGCAAATCGATGAACAATGGGAGAAGACAGTGAGACAGTGATACTTGCCTGAATTTAACACCACATGTCTGACAGCTGCATGGAATTGTTTGTAAAATTGAAAAATTAGAGGCACAGAGACCAATCAGAAAGAAAGTATACTCATTCCCATAAGGGACTTGAACCTTTGAATGGCAAGTGGGATGGAGGGGATAAAATGGATGTAAAATGCCATAAGAAAGTAAAATCAGGTTGATTGGTTGTACATTTTCTAGTTTTGGTGACTGTTGGGACTATTTGAATGATGATGGTTTTCCCAGACTCAGAGAATCTATTACTCTATTATTCCAGTTTTGGTGAATATTGGGCCTTTTTTTTTTTTTTTTTTGGAGGGTCACACCTGCAATGCTCAGGGGTTACTCCTGGCTCTGCACTCAGGAATTACTCCTGGTGGTGCTCAAGGGACCATATGGGATACTGGGGATTGAACCCGGGCCAGCATGGGCGGACACGTCAAGGCAAATGCCCTAACAGCTGGACTATTGCTCTGGCCCCAATATTGGGACTTTTGTATGATGATGCTTTGCCAAGACTCAGAGAGTCAAATTGCATGAGGATGGGGAAAGGAGGGCTTGGGGTCTGTGAGATTATGAAGATGCTATTATGGTACAAATAATGTGTTCTTTGAATGGACTTGATTGGCATAGTATTCTGCCATTCTGATTATATAAGCTCTACCTCTCTGAACTTGAGTTTCCTCTTTTCTGAAAGAGCTAATTCTATTTGCTTTATTGTTGTAAACTAGAGCTCATATGTGTAAAGCAGTTTTTGCAACAGCAGAACTCTAAAACTCTCAATATCCCAAAAAGGAGCCAATGTTGAATGGCTAAGCAATGAATAAGACTACCAACAAAATCTGGTTTTACTGCAATCAGAATTATGTAGACTTTAATAACAGTAGGTGAGCATTTTTGTGTATATTGTCTTTAAAACTTACAGCAATTCTCCAAAGTAGTGTTATTGTCTGCATCTTAGTATTAAGAAAGAGGAAAGTCCTGATTGCTAGAAAATGGCAGATCTTAAAGGCCAGTGATAGTATGGGCAGAGCATCTTCCTTGAACATTGCTGACCTCGGTTCAATCTATGAACCGAGGGACCCCTATATGGTCCCTTCAGGACCGCCAGGTGCCCTGGCGTGATCCCTTCTGAATGCAGAGCCAGGAGTAAGCTCTGAGCACCACTGAATGTGCCCCCCCCAAACAAAAATAAACATCACAAAAATCTAATGTCAGAGCTAGGGGAGCACCTTTGTACAAGTTCTACCATTACATGAGCCTTACCCATGTATGTATAGTAGAAGGAACCAAGCGTCAGGGGTAAAAGCAAATGAGTTTTTTTCATGTATGTATGTTAGGGAAGCCATCGAATACGTCAGACCTTTACTTCCTATGTTCATTCTGTAGGAACAATAAATATCCTAAAAATCTTTGTGGCATGAGTACAAAGAGGAGGAGACAGGAAGAAATGAAGCGGGAAACATTACACAGTTCCTTTTTGGTCTGATTCAAGTTTTTCTTCAAAAGGGTTTTTTGAAAACATGATGACTTAGGCAAAATGTCATTCTGATACTTCCTTATTCTTGGATCACACTTTAACATGCCTCTATAAAAACTGAAGTCCTTTCAAGAGGACAACACTGAGTTCCCCAAGTTATTTATCAAATGAAAGATGAAAAATAAAGATAAGGGACTGGGGCAGTAATGCAGCAGGTAGGGCATTTGACTTGCACACGGCTGACCTGAGTTCTATCCCTGACGTCCCATATTGTCCCCAAGCATCGCCAGGAGTAATGCCTGAGTGCAGAGCCAGGAGTAACCTCATGGTATCACCAGGTGTGACCCAAAAAGCAAAAATAAATAAATAAATAGCTAGCTAGCTAGCTAGATAAATAAATAAATGAGTGGATAAATAAAATATAGCCATATAAACACAAATAGAAGCAGTTTTGTTGTCAATACTAAACAGGCAGAATAGCATTCAATTACAGCATTAATATTTGCTAGCTCTAAGTCATTGGGGGATGTCCATCTTGAACTGGCATTCCTTTCTCTATAAAATAAGAGTATCTGTCGGGGGACTCCGCCGGGGTCCCCAACAGTGCCGGGAAAGGAGAGTTCCCTTTTACCTCAGAAGACTGCGGGAATGGATGAAGACTCAGGAATCCGATGCAGTTTTAAAATGCTTTACTTATCACAGGTTCAGGCATACAAATCAACAATAGGAAAAACCCTGTGTTTAGGATTCCTGGCTAGAACCCCAGATACGTGTAGGCCAAGATGGCGGCCACAACGTGTTAAGGCCCTGTAGAGAGGAGAAAAAAGACAAGACTCCCAAGAAGGGTGCGAGCTCACAAAGAGAGAGCCCAAAAGAGAGCTCAAAACATGACAGCACGAGAGAGGAAGCAGGCTGGTTTTATACCCCTGCAACTCAGACCTCCCCACTATTATGGAAAGCAGGAAGGGTCAAATGCCATAGGTAATTTCTCCCAGCACCTCACTTAGGCCCTATTATATGCTAATGTTTTGAGCCAAGATCCGCCTGGAAATGCCTATATAGGGTAGAGAAGGGGGTTTCTGAGATGGCATAGCTCTGTACCAAAGACTAATACTAATGCCAGTTAAATATTTCTCCAAGCCTTCACAAGAGTCTCTACTTCATGGTAGTTTTGTATTTTAGTTTTCTTTGAGTTATCAGGGAGCCATGCTTGCTTGCTTGGAGGCAAACAGCATTTCTCTTTGGTCTAATTACTTAGAGATCCAATGTGGCCAGGCAATTATGCTGGTAAGATCTAGCTAGTCCCATGATGATTGTGGTAGCATGAGAGAATATTTATGCCAGCCAGTATAGAATACATGGTCAGATAAACTGCCACATTTAGACTACCCCCTACCTACAAGGTGACCTGCAGTAGGCAATCCAGGGCAGATGCAGAGCCTCTTAGAGTAGTCCTGCAACAAGTATCCATTCTTCAATATTTGAACACCAACTCTATATAATGCACTCTTGTGGACACAGGGGCTATAGTAGGGAATAAGGGCAACAGAGGTATTGCTCATGGAACATGCATTCAAATTGGAGGAGAGAAATAACAAATATATGAAAAACAGATACATGATATATAGAAATACCTGCTAAGTCACAAAAAGATGAGTTTTTTATGGTGGTAGGCAAAAAATAATTTAAGGATAACCTAGTGGACCTCAATTTTTAAAAATTTAACATTTTGAGTATCACTGTATCACTGTCTTCCCATTCATCATCGATTGGCTTGAGCGGGCACCAGTAACATCTCCATATGACCTGTCTCATGCAAGTAGAGCCCAGGGGCACCTGCTTGCTCCAGGAACATAAAGAGCCTCAAACCATTCTATCAGGTCATGGTAATGAGGTCTAAAATTGTTACTGGTATCTGGCATATCAAATATGACATGGGTAGCTTGCCAGGCTCTGCCATGTGGGTAGCATACTCTTGTAGTTATCTCAAAATCCAGCATTTTTTTTGATGAACCGCATGGCCGCTTGCTAGGTTCACAGAGCCGGGCTTACATTTTGAGTAAGAAGGTGAAAGAAGTGAGCAGTCAACAATCGGAGCAATCTGGTTGAATGGCATTGGAATTTATTGTAAATATAGAAAAGTTGGTACAAATACTGACACTGCAGTCTCTTAATAAGTACCAGTATGAAAGAGAAAAAGAACCCACCAAACAAGACTGAAGAAAAATAAGAAGCATGAGAGGATAACCTGGAATAAAAATAAAAATGCATCTTAAGACACAAAAATGCTAGTGAAACATTAAGTTGAGAACTGGGAACTGACTCTGGAAATTAGTAATAGCCAATACTGGAGTCTTTGAGAAAAGTGGTTTTGGTGGAGTATTGGGGACAAAAACCTACATGGAAATGCATGTAGGAAAGGAAGAAGAAAGACAAGAAGAGTGTAACAAGGTAATGCTTCCAAGAGATTTTGCTTTAAAGGGAAGGACAGAAAGAAATGTGACTATGAGGGAAACTAAGTATATTTAAACAGGGATATTATTTATAATTCTGACAATGGAAATTCCAGTCCCAAACATGATTGCATGAACATAGAAAATTTTTTGGCTGAAAAAATAGTATGGCATGTAGAACATTTACCTTGCACATGACTGGCTTGGGTTCAATCCCAGCATCCCAAATTGTTCCAGGAGCACCTCCATGAGATATCCTGAGTGCAGGGCCAGTAGTAAATCCTGTGCACTGCTGGGTGTGAACCAAAAATAAAAAACTTTTGGCAAAGTTCCCCAAAGCTGAAAAAAAACCCTAGAAATTTCCAAATAATGACTGAAATAATGATAACTATAAAATTGTAAATGATGTTTTTTTTCTATTAGCTACTGTGAGTGAGGTACCATACTGTTCAACTAAAACAGGTTCTCACTATTTTAGTGCAGACTGCCATACAAAGTTTCATAGGTTGGGTAGTTTAAAGGAAAAAAATGGTATCAGCATTCTTTTTTTAAGTAAAATAATTTTATTTAGGGAAATTATGTAAAGGAACATGAGGGGAGATATAATGTGCAAGATGGAACACAGGCTTCTTCAGAGTCTTCAGAGAGAAAAAGCCATGAGTACACATCTCAGGTTCAGATGCAGGCAACTCTCCAAGATATAGTAAAAGTACATATATTTTTTTCCTGTACATATACTTTTTCCTGTATATAGAAAAGCCACTGATTTTTGGGAATTGATTTTGTGCCCTGCCACTCTTTTTTGGGGAATTGATTTTGTACCCTGTGAGAGACTCACAGACATGGGGCAGAGATGCTACCAGCTCTCCCTGTGCCCAGCCACTCACGAGGCACCTGAGAAGGATGGCGGGTTCTAGGCCTGGCCCGCCACCCCAGCAGAGCCTCACAAAAAGCCAGACGACCCCCACTCCGTGAGGGCTGCCGTTTTCCACATCTGGACTTCCCTCTCGTCAGAACTCCACCCAGCATAAGAGCCTATTACAGCCTGTATCATCCTGCAGCAGTCTTTTTCAAGTCGGCCCAGGTATGCTGATCCAGAGACTCACAGACATGAAGAGCCTATCACAGCCTGGCTCGCATGGCCTCTTGATGCTGTGCGGTTCATCAATAAATGCTGGAGATCAGGGGCCAGAGCGATAGCCCAGCAGGTAGGGCGTTTGCCTTGCACGTGGCCGGCCCATGCTGGCCTGGGTTCGATCTCCGGCATTCCATATGGTCCCCCCGAGCACCACCAGGAGCAATTCCTGAGTGCAGAGCCAGGAGAAACCCCTGAGCATTGCTGGGTGTGACCCTAAAAGCAAAAAAATAAAATAAATTAAATAAATAAATAAATAAATAAATGTTGGAGATCAGAGGTGACTACAAGAGTATGCCAGCCACACGGCAGAGCCTGGCAAGCTACCCGTGTTGTATTTGATATGCCAAATGCCAGTAACAATTATAGATTTCATTCCCATGACCTGATGGCATGGTTTGAAACTCTTTATGTTCCTGGAGCAAGCAGATACCCTTGGGCTCTAGTAGCTTAGATAGGACATATTGAGATGTTACTGGTGCCCGCTGCAGCAAATCAATGATGAACGGGAAGACAGTGATACAGTGATACAGTGAAAGTAAAAGAAACTACACATCTCTGGTTGAAATGATGGTGAATTTCCAATATGAAGAATGCCAATCATTCTTGATTCAAGACGGACAGTGCTTTCAGTTCTTGAAAATGGGATCCCAGGATCAAGGCACTGGTGATCTGGTATCTGGTGACAATTCACTTCTTGGCTTGAGGTTTGATCAAAATGCTTTCCATTTAAATGAATTGTGTTTTTTTCTCAACTTTTATTTCAACTTTCTAAAGGCTTCATAAGAATTTTGAGCCTTCAGATAGCAGAGAAAACTATACCCTTCTACTCAAATATACACCTTTCATTCATGAGTATTTCCCCTTGGTAGCTAATCATTTCCCTAAGACCTCACTCTTAATGCCATCACATTGAGGTTAGGATTTCAACATCGGAATTTGGAAACCAGAAGAAACACACATTCAAACCATAACCCATTGTGCTCCCAGGCAAGCACTCTCCTGTTCCCTGCAACTATTATTTAGACTAGTTCTTTTTTAGTTTCATGCACATAAAATGATTCATAATGCATTGTTTCATGCCTACCTTCTTTCACACATTGAGATCATTTTTGTGTTTATCAATGGTTATTTTTTTCTTGCTGAAAATTCCATGTTTTGAAATTTCCACAGCTGTTTTCACTTGATTATCAAAGGGTAAACATCTGTGTAATTTCCAGTATGAAGCTATGATGAATAAAGATGCTATGAACATTCATGTGTAACTCTTTGTGTGGCATACATTATTATTTCTCTTGGGCACTTGCTTAGAGTTGAATTATGGAGTCATCTAATGAAGTGCTCTCCCTTGCTCTCCCATCTTGCTCTCCCTGTGCACAGCCGTTCGTGAGGCAGTCGGGAGGCATGGTGGAGTCCCAGCCCTGGCCCACCACTTCGGCAGAGCCTCACAACAAGCCAGACCACCCGTCCTCACTCCACGGGCGCCGCCATTTTCCACTTTCGGACTTCCCTCTCATCAGAACTCCACCCAGCAGACCAGCCCATCACAGCCCGGATCACCGACACCCACCCTGCAGCAACTTTTTCCTCAATCCGGCCCAGGTATGCTGGTCCAGAGACTCTCACATGGGGCAGAGCTGTTCCTTGCTCTCCCTGTGCACAGCCGTTCGTGAGGCAGTCGGGAGGCATGGCGGGTCCTAGCCCTGGCCCATCACTTCGGCAGAGCCTCACAACAAGCCAGACCACCCGTCCCTCACTCCACGGGTGCCGCCATTTTCCACTTTCGGACTTCCCTCTCGTCAGAACTCCACCCAGCAGACCAGCCCATCACAGCCCGGCTAGGCGCGGCCGCGCGCGGTTCATCAATTTTGCTTTATTTGGAGGTGTTTAAAAGAGTTTGCCTCCCGCTCGGCAAGCCTGGCAAGCTTCTCGTGTTGTATATGATATGCCAAATTCCAGTAACAATTATATTAGGTCATTTCCATGACCTAATATAGTGGTTTGAGGCTCTTTATGTTCCTGTAGCAAGCCCATACCCTTGGCTCTACTGTCATGAGACAGGACATATGGAGATATTACTGGTGCCCGCTCTAGGAAATAGATGATCAACGGGAAGATCGTGATCGTGATCTAGTGAAGTGCAATATTTTCTTAAGTTTAGTAATACAATTATTATCAGTGTAATCATTAAAATAACCTACACCTAAAAAATAAATATTTTTAAAATCTGCATTACACAATGATATCATTTATGTAAGTGATAAATGTTTAGTATATATTAGTTTATATAAGAAGCAGCTAAACTGTTTTCCAAAATAGCTGTACTATTTTTATAGCTCTCTACAATATATGAAAGTTGTAGTTTCTATCACATTCTCATTAACATTTGGATATTTAGTCTTTTTTATCTCAATTCCATAGACTGTGGTTGTATCTCACTGTGATTTCAAACCAAAATTTCTCAAAATTAGTCATGGTGAGAATCTTTTTGTATTTTATGAGAGTCCCTTTCTCAATTATATTAGTTCAGATTTAATCTTCATTTCTCTTTTTTCCCCTTTTTTGGTGGTTTGTTTATTATCTGACTGTGTTTGTGGATTACTCCTGGCTGTATCCTCAGAAATCACTCCTGGTGGTGTTTGAAGGATCATATGTGGTACCAGGGAATTGAATCAAGGTTGAAGATGTGCAAGGCAAGCACCTTAATCCCTATAATGTCTCTCTGGTTCTCTGGTTCAGATTTCTGAGAGAGTTATTGAAGTGTATAAGCTTCAGGTATGCAACATTATGCTTCAACACTTGTAGATGCTACTATGAACTCTCAAAGGTCTAGTTTTCTTACAGTCTCATGTATTTTCCTTTATAAAATGTTTATTCAAATTTAGGGGGGTATTTTTTTAAATTTTTTTATTATACCACAATGAAACATACAAAGGTGTTCATAATTCTTGGTAATACAGTATTCAAGCAACCATTCCTCTGCCAGTGCCCCATCCCCACCACCAGTGTACCCACACCCCTTCCCGCCCCCCCCCAGGCTGCCTCAATAGCAGGTACCCCCCTTTTCCTCTCTTTCTCTCTGTTTCTCTCTATCTCTGTCTCTGCATCTCTCTCCCTTCTTTTACACATTGTGGCTAGCCCTGCAGACATTTAGGGTTTATCATATAAGTCTTTTTGTGTATATTCAATGGTGAGTTCTAGTCTGACATTACCATTTCCCACACTCAGGAAAACACTGGTATATACTTATATCCCATTAATGAATGCAGTCATTCTATATCTGTCTTTTTCCTTCTGACTAATTTCACTCAGCATGTTAGTCTCCATATCCATCCATTTGCAGGTAAATTTCACAATTTCGTCTTTTCTGACAGCCGCATAGTATTCCACAGTGTAGATGTACCACAGTTTCTTTAGTCAGTCTGTTCTCGGGCATTTATGTTGTTTCCAGATTCTAGCTATTGTGAATAGTGCAGAGATGAATAAAGAAATACAGATAGTGTTTCTGCTATGTGTTTTTCGGTCTTTAGGGTATATTCCTAGGAGTGCCATTGCTGGATCAAATGGGAGCTCAATACCTAGTTTTCAGAGGAATGCCCATATTGTTTTCCAAAAGGGCTGGACCAGTCAGCACTCCCACCAACAGTGGATCAGAGTCCCTTTTTCCCCACATCCACGCCAGCACCTGTTGTTCTTGCTGTTTTTGATGTGTGCCAGTCTCTGTGGTGTGAGATGGTACCTCATTGTTGTTTTGATTTGCATCTCCCTGATGATTAAAGATGAAGAGCACTTTCTCATATGTCTTTTGGCCATTCGAATTTCTTCTTTTTTGGAAACTTCTGTTCATTTCTTCTCCCCATTTTTTGATGGAGTTGGCTGTTTTTTTCTTGTGAAGTGCTACCAATGCCTGATATATCCTGGATATTAACCTGAGGGGGATATTTTAAGAACTTTTGTTCTCATTTGAAGGTTCTTTGCAGATCTTTATCCTGCCTTGAATGAAAATTGACTTTTAATTCTTCAAGTATTTTATGAAATGAAAGTGAAATACATATATGTATATATAAGCTCAGGGCTTACTTCTGGCTTTGCTCAGGGATCATGCCTGGTAGTTCTTGGGAAACTGTGTCTGTGTTAGGCAATCAAACCAGGGTCAGCTGTGTGCAAGGCAAGCACCTTAACCTCTATACTACTTCTCTAAACCTGTTTTATATTTTTATAAAATTTGTTTTAATTATTGTTTCCCTTTGTAGCACATGGTTATTAGATCATATTTCAGAAATACACACCCAAGGTTGCAAAGACTTAAAAAAAAATTTTGTTCTAAAATATTTACAGAAGCTTGAGTTAATTATTGTTCATGCTATGAGGTAAGGGTTGAAAATACTTTGTCTCTCCTAAACCTCTTCAATTTCCATATAGATTTTAGACTTTTCTTGTCACAATAAAGCTCACCTTTAATTTCTGACAATAAAATGGTGGTTACCAAAGGGGAAGGGGGAGATGGGAGAATGAATTATTAGAAGGGATCAATAGATTAATAACTAGATTTTTGTGATGCTGAGGTGGGTGTATATTTTTATCAAAATATGAAGCTATACATCATCACTAATCATCAGGGAGATGCAAATCAAAACAACAACGAAATATCATCTCACACCACAGAGACTGGAACATATCCAAAAGAGCATAAATAAGTACTGGTGTGGATGCAGGTAGAAAGGGACTCTCATCCATTGTTGGTGGGAATGTTGACTGGAACTGCGTTTTTGAAAACAATACGGACATTCCAACAAAAACTAGAAATTGAGCTTCCATTTGGAACAGCCATACCAATCCTGGGAATATACCCTGGGAGGCCAAAAACACACAGCAGAAACACCATCTAAATTCTACGTTCATAGCAACACTATTCACAATAACCAGAATCTGGAAACAACCAGGATTGCCCGAGAGCAGATGACTGGCTAAAGAAACTTTGGTACATCTACACAATGGAATACTATGCAGCTGTTAGGAAACCAAAGTTATGGAATTTGCATATAAATGGATGGACATGGAGAGGATCATGCTGAGTAAAATTAGCCAGAAGGAAAAGGGCAGAAATAGAATGACTGCATTTATTTGTGGGATATAAAATAAATAGTATGATACCAATATTCAAGGCCAGGCAAAACATGGATCAGGAGGTCTTGTCAGAGGGTGAAATATACTGAAAGTGTGTGGGAGTCAGAGGTTATGTAAGACAGAGAAAGTAACAGTGTACTAATAATTGTTGGAAATGATTATACCAGCCTTGCTATAAACTGAGCATTGAATGTAGGCAAAGAGATATACACAATAACCCCTAAATATATGTATTCAAGCTCCTGTGTGTAAGAGAAGGAAGAGAAAGAGAGAGAGAGTGAGGAAGAGAGAAAGAGAGAGCTAGAGAGAGAGAAGGGGCAAAGGAGGCTGTGTGCTGGGGGGTGGGGAGGGAATCAGGGGACACTGATGATGGGAAATGGGCACTGGTGGAGGGATGGGTGCTGGAACACTGTATGACTGTATGACTGTATGGGTGCCCACTGATATAATCAATCAGAGCCATCTAATAAAGGCCCCCACCCCATACAGGCCTCAAAATGATGGACTTGGAGAGTTTTTGGGTGCGTGAATCATGGAGATTTTGGAAAGAATGTTCCATAAAAGAGGGCTTGAATTCCAGTGTCTTTTCTTCATGCTTTGACCTGTGAATCTCCTCCACCTGCTATTCCTGAATTTCATACTTATGTAATAAATTCGTTATATGTTGAGTAAATGGGCTTCTGGAGTTCTGGGAACTACTCTAGCAAATCTACAGTAATTGAGGGGCCAGAGCAGTAGCCCAGTGGATAGGGCGTTTGCCTTGCACGGCGGCCAGCCCACGCAGGCCTGGGTTCGATTGCCGGCATCCCATATGGTCCCTGGAGCACCGCCAGGAGTAATTCCTGAGTGCAGAGCCAGGAGAAACCCCATTTCGGGGTGTGACCAAAAAAGAAAAAAAAACCCCTACAGTAATTGAGTAAGTTGTGCTGGGAACCTCTAACTTGCAGGCAGTTTGGAATACAGCCTGGGTAACCTTGTTGGTTTGAGGTTGGCATATAAATGGAGAGTGACCTTGGGAGACTGAACCCTTTATCTAGACTAACAGCATCTGATCTCTGATTTGATGTCAGTACCGAGCAGAGCAGACTGGTTAGATGTCCTGCTGATGTTTTACAGTTTTTATGGTATGAGAGTCTACGCACACATACCAGGCATGGCTCCAGGAGTCCTAAAAACGCATGTCTAGAAACAAATATTTCTATTAATTTTCAGTAAGTTTCAGAGTTGTAAAATATTTTCCATAGAGTTTACAAATAATGGAAGGAATAAAAAATAGGTCAACTATTGATTTGCTTTTAAATTAGAGAAATAAAAATGTCAAAGTTGGAGAAAAATGGAAGGAAGAAACAAGAAGAGGAAGTCTGGATGGAACCAAAGGCAAAAGACAGGGCCCCTGGTCTCCTCTGTGGTGTCGAGGAGAGTGGTACCTGTATGATAAACCACTAGACCCAACACTACTGAATGCCTGGCACCCAAACTGTAAAACCCTAAATTTAAAAAGTGTTTTCAGTGAAGAAGTCAGCTTGGGGTTGGGAGGGAACCTGGTGTCATTGGTGAAGGGATGTGGTCACTGAGTGGTGAATTTGAGGGTGGAAATATTGTATACCCAAAGCCCTATTGTAAGCAACTTTATAAATCATTGTTTAAATAGTTTTTTTTAAAAAGTTTCTTCCAGTTCTTTGAAGGGTAAGCCTTGTCATGAGTGAAATGGAGAAAGAATAAGAACAATAACCTCATTGACACAATATTCCTGATTGTCTCTGCCTTCCATGGAATCAAAACCACACAAACCAGTATTCACCAAACATTCTGGATCATATTCTGTCAATGTATCTTACACTGCAACATAGTGCATGCATGTGCTAGCTCAGTGCAGATAGAATCAAAAGTTTCTTCAAACAAATGCTATATTATGAAGCACACTCATGTCTATTTTCTTTTCCATTTGCTACCTTTTATAAAGTGCTGGTTGTGAGTCACTCAATTAATCTTAAAACATCAATGAAGTAGTTTTCAAACTTTGGCTACACATTACAAATACCCAGAAGGATTTCAGAAATATTCATGCCTGGGTGTCTCTTCCAAATATTCTGATATAAATGCTCTTAATTATGGCCTGGGTAGCTATAATTTTCAAAAATTCCCTAAGGTAATTTGATATTCAACCAAGATTGAGAACTTTTCTCTTACATGGAGTCACACCTTTCTGACCATTTCTTTGTATACCTGGATTGTATTACATGGTTAACTGGAATATTATCAATAGACTGTGGTAATCAAATAAATAAATCTTTAGTAATAGGATGAATCAATCATTTTTCCTTAAGCAAGACAAAGGAGACAGTTCTTATTATAGTTCACTAGAATAACACCACTTTGCCTGATGCAATCAAATATAATTTTATTTTTTATCAAAAAATAAAGAATTGATTTTTTTTCTTATGTTAAGCTTCATATCCCTGTTACTTCTATGATTCAAGGATTATTGAAATTATGCTTGATTTGTCTTCCTAAAATATCTAATTCTATATCAAGATTAGGATTTGTGAATTTGCCTGTGTTTCCTACGTCTTGCTTCTGAGGAAATTGAGCTAAATGAACGTGACTTGTGTTATCTTGGGCACATAAGAGGTTTTTCATGAAGCCATCTGAGTTGTAAAACACTAATCTACTGATATGGGTCACACTAACTCTTTAAAGAAGTATTTGAGAGCTGAAACTAACTTCATTCACTGTAATTTTTGCCCTATTATATACATTTGGTGGGAACTTTTTCTTCAACAGCTAAGCTTTCATCATAACCACATTTTTGGTTCTGAGTAATTGGCTAATATTTTAATCATAGATACTTAAGTAAGCTGAGAAAGTCTTTCCTGGCAGAAATATTGACTTCTTAAAGCAGAATAGGGTGAGTGGTCAAACACCATTTTCCCCTTTATTGCTTAATCCTTGGATGTCATTATTTAGTTTTTAACTCAACTCAAGACTGAAGTTTAATCAGTCAAACAGTGCCTCTACATAATTAAGATGACAAGCTAAGTATGGCAGACCAAAGAGTAATAAAATTTGTTTAAACAGGTCATTTATTTAAGATCATTTAAACAGGTCATTTATTTAAGAATAGTACAAACATGTTTCAATTCTCCACAGAACTTAATTTAAGTTTCTACTGAGAGTGCCTATATTAGACATGTGTGTGGGGAGCAGAGATGTGTGGAATTGCATACTATACACAGACAGGCTACAAAACCACAGAAACCTCTCTGGCCCAGAAGGCCAGCTTGGGAGCCAGGCAATCAGAGATGTCAAAAAGAGGACGTGAGCAGACTAGGAGGCTAGACTGATAAAACCTTCCAGAAAAACCCAGCTTCAAAGGGAGATGCCCAGGAGAAGGAGCAGAGGACCAGAAGACACAAATGATAAGCGGCCCACAACCCTCCTGATGACATGTAAATCTGGACTTTAAGATATAAACTATTTTTAATGCATTTATAACTCTTTGAACTCATTAAAAACAACAAAAACATTAAGAACATTAAAAAAATCTTAAAATATTAAGGCATTAAAAATAATGTGTGAAAATCCCCATAAATTGTAAACCTCTATGTTCCCTTAGTGAATCTAAACAGGTTTTGTTGATTTAGAAATGACTAAGCATATTTAAGGTATAAAGGTTTGAGGACTCTCTCACCAACGGAGAGAGTCCTCTACTTACTCAGATTCTGCCAAGCTAACTCAGTCCCCAGTCCGAAGTTGTCAGCTTCTCTGAGTAGGTGGGTGGTGTGCCCCCATCCAAGACACGGAGAGCAACAGTCAAGTGGCCCACTTCTTTACACAAACTCAATCCGAGCAGACCAGCACTCTACCTCAGTTTGCTATACCTGTCACGACCTCCTAAAGTCTGGAGCTGACCCTTTGGGCATCAAGAATCCTTGTAAGATCTAGTTCTGTGAGGATCAGAGGCCACAGACCCCCTACATGTCGTTGACTCTGGTAGAGCCAAAGTTAACTAGGGTAAGTGATGATCAAGCGTTAATCTTTCGGTGAAGTTAAGTAGGATGTGTGATTAAGGGTGTTAACTTTAAAGAGGATGTATTAGCAGTTTGAACAGCGTTTAAGCCATTGCAGCTTAAACTGCCTTGTGATTGAGCACTTGTAGCTTGAACTGACTTTGAGATGGACAGTTTTGACTAAAGCATTTAAGAGGCCATACTGTCTGAGGTTGGCTATTTATTAAAAATCACCTACCTGAGCACTGGTGACAATGTGGTTGGTTTCAGAATACTTGTCTTCTTTCAGTTATCATTTGACAAATAACTCAGATTAGCTTAAATCTTATCTTCTAAGTAACAGATATTGGATTATAGCTGAGGACCAATGACAAAAAAAGAAGCATACTCCTGAACTTTTATAAAACTTTATAATAGATATGTGGAAGATAATTTATAAATAAACATGTAGATAATAGTGCATTGAGATTTAATTTTTATTAAGGCACCATGATTTACAAATGAGTTTCAGGTATACAATTTTCTGACACCTATGCCATTATCAGTGTCAACTTCCCTCTGCCAGTGTGTAGAACACTTGCTGTGCTGGGTATCAAATCCGAGTATGCCACATGTAAGACAAGTGTCCCTCACACCTTCACACTGAACTATCTCTGACTCTGATTTTTTTTAATAAGAGGTCTGGAACCCAATGGAAAGTATGTTGTAAAGAAGATGGGCCTTCGTCCTATCTAGATCCATATTTAAATTCCTGCCTGTCATTTCTTACCTGTATGACCTTGGATATGCTATTAATCACTGTAGAACTTTTATTTAAGCCTACAAGTGGGGCATGAAACACCTGTCCCCTGTGTAATAGAGAGGGGTTACTAGACTGCAGACTCTTAAGGTTCTGAATTGATTGTCACTTTTCTGTTTCAATGTATGATACTATCTTGATTTGCACAATATTTTTGTTAGAAGCACATTGAGTTAGCACTCATCTAATACCACGAAATCATTATGAAATCTTATTTCATATTTCAAATATTTTTTATTTCACTTCTTGCTTCAGGAAGACAAATCCATGGATATTTTTTCCATCCATGTGACCAAAGTAACAACTTACATCAATAATTTATAAAGAAATTCCACAAACTTAACATGAAAAGAGAAGCAAAATTAAGCACTCAGTGAATTTGTACCATGATTCAGTTCCTTTCTGTGGTCATAGGTTTTATATAAGGCTGGCCTAGCACTAAAGTTTCACTGTGCTTTAGTTCCCCGTTTTCTGAGAATTCTTGCCTTCCAATTTGTTTAAGTCTGCAGAATTCCCAAGTGCTAGGCTGGTATGAGAGGCCTGTGTGGAAGGATAAAGGAGAAGGCTGTGTACCTGTTTCTATGCTGCTGCTTTCTAGACCTGATAAGCATACAACAAATGGTGAGATGTCATTATTAGGTGATGATATGTGTACTTATTAGGACAATAGTGTCGTTATTAGGGATGCGTCCTAGCTGAAGCCTAGTTGAAGTCTGGCCTACTAGAAATTTTGCATTAACATCAACTTTTAAAACCTGATTCAGGGTTAGGATTAAGTCATTATACCATATGTGGTTGTCAGAATAACTTTACTTGTATCACTTGTCTTCCCGGTTGATCATCAATTTGCTTGAGTGGGTGCCAATAATGTCTCTATTCCTTGGGAATGAAGTCCATTATCGTTACTGTTTTTGGCATATTGAATACACCACGGATATTTTGCCAGGCTCTGCCATGGCTCTAGGTTCATTCCAGGGGGCCCAGTCTTTTTCTATGTCAGATCATCAACCATCCAGGGCCCATGGGTATAGACAAGCCTGTCTCCGGTCTGCCAACTGTTGATGCAGCTGGCACTGCAGCCACACATGCAACTCCTATAGGGACAAGTTAGAATAACAGACCCTCAAAATGGTCTGTTATTTTATTCCTGGAAGAAAAAAAAAGTTTTGAAAATATGATGAAGCAAAGGATTGTAACCTAGGGAGAATATTCTGGGTTACCCCTGTAAATCCGTGATAATCACAAATGTCCTAAAAAATTGAAAGAGGTGAATGTGTCAGAAAAGAGATTTCAGGTTAGAAATTTCAAATGATGTGATGGCTGGCTCTGAACTTGGTGAAAAGGGTAACAGAAAAATGCAAGTAGTTCCTCAAAATTGGAAAAGAAAATAGAAATATTAAAGAATAAAATCCTAGTCTTCATTGTAACTCAATACCTTTTGGATTTATGATATCTGAACTGTTGTTGAGAAATTTATGCTGTTTATTATTAATAAATCTTTGAGTATTAATTACAGCAGCCACAGGAAAGTAAGAGGCAATCAGTATCTCCTAACCAGCCAATTATAGTAAAACTGTTTTCCCACCTAAAAGCAATCACACTTTTGCCTTGTCTCCTACTTTTTGTTTCATTGGAACCTGCATCCCTGCTTGAGAACTACTTTTTTTAATCTCTTCTGGTCAAATTGGTACTAGTACCTCTTCTCTAAGCAGTCCTGAATTTGATACACATCGAGGCGTGCCCCAGCCCAAAATAATCTATTTTTCTTTCTCTACACATCTAAACGACAAATTTACTAGCAGTCACAGTCTCATATTCCTTCTGTAAAGATGCCCCTACCATTACTTCACCCATAGATTTCTCCTGTTATAAATTACAATTATTTGTGTACAGTTTGATGCTTGCTTACTGTATGTATGTGGGATGGATAGAATACCAGCTTTATTTTTTTCTGAGAATGTCTTTGCCACAGAGCTAGAGCAATAACCAAGTTGAAAAAACAACACTTGTTTCCTTAATTATTCTTCTGATGTGCTGAGTTGCCACACTTTGTTCTTTAGTTTCCTGTTCAGACTGAATAGATATCAAACTATGATGAATTCAAAGATCACAAAATTAAGTGTATGCTCTTAAAGGACTTTTGGATTTTGTGAATCTAGATGGTTGTCCAAGCTGAGATGCACTAAGTTTCTCTTAAGTGAAAGACCTAAACTGAGAGTGGCCAGAGATTTGTTTGTAAATTGGGAAGTTCAGAGTCATGTGCTAATTCTTTACCGATTGCACTGCCAAAAATAGTTGTTCTCTGTTTGGTCTGAACGATAGCATGAGTCTCGCTCTCTCCCTAAAGTTGACGGGTATTCCTAGTCTGATTTAATGTGGATTTGCACAACAGCACAAAGTAGTTTACTTTTGTAAGTAGCATTTTCCTTATTTGGAATGAAGCTCCGAATGTGCTTTCGCAATTAGCTCTGTCTTTGTTTCCTTTCCAATCTCTCATAAAAATTCAATATCTTGGTTTTTTTTTGCATTATTTTTATTTGTATCTCACAGTATGTTCTTTAAAATAGAATATTGGCAGATTGTGGAAAGGACCTAATATTTTGCTATTGATATATGAATCTTCATATTAGGGTTTTGGAGGGATGTTTTACACTTTCAATGGTAATACTTTTGCCCCTGCTGACTGCCCCTTGCGACTATTTCAGGAAATACTTCCTCCATGTGATATTCAGAGGTCTTCTTGCTCAATTCCAGAGATTATCATTTGGGATCTTATTGCCACTAAAAAGGAAATAATTGCAGAATTTTGCCTGTTATAAGCTCTGGACTGATTAAATCATTTAAAAGGCAATCATGTACAAGGGAAGCCAAATTTTAATAAAAAATAAAAAATAAACTATAGTGAAAGTTTCAATTTTGTCACCTGAAGTTAAAATACGCTTTTGCTGATTGTTGTCTAAAAGATCCAAGAGAATACAAAATGACCTTAGGATCAAAGCTTTTCAAAAAGTTGAGGTTAAGATAATCCAGTATTCCTACAAGGAAAATATTTTGAAAGATTGAGAAAGTTTCAGCAGTTGAGTATCTGAACAGTTATTTATCCACGAGGAACAGTGGAAGAAATTTTGAATAGTTTACTGGCTTTGGTATAATTTACTTCCAATGATCTTCAATACAACTGCAAGAGTGACTTTTCTAAAATTCCCATAAACCCAATCAGGCCCCTGTTTACCAAGTTCTCTGTACTTTGTTTCAGAATATTAGAATTTGGACCCTGTCTGTGGCTCCAGACTCAATTCCTGTTACTTTTCACTTCTAACACTACACCTATTTAAGCCAAACTTTCTTGGAACTCTGTTTTATTTCTAACTGCTATTCTTCTCAAACCAAAATTCACCCTATATTCTTTTTAATACCTTTTTTCTGACTCATTTTCCTTTTCCTCTCACTCCAGATATTTGGAGTTCATTTTTGCTCTTTAACCCCATTGTTCTCTACCCTAGGCAGAAATAACAAACAAAATAAACTTAAAATACATAAAGATTAATAGCTTCTCTTGGGCATCATTAAAGATTATTTTGGGGCTTGCTCTTTAAGCCCTTGAACACGTATCTCATTTGCTTGTCTCTATGTGTCTTGGATTGTGATTTTCCACTCTGGAGAAGCCTGTGCTCTCTTTTAAACAAGGATTGTCGCTTTTTCTCTCCCCTCACATCTTTCTAATGAGTTTAGTTCAACAAAAACGATCCTGCTTTACTAAAAAGAAGAAAATATTCCTCCTGAATGAAGAATCAGTTTGCTCATTAAAGCAGGCAGTAGATACACAAACTGAATTTGTTGCTTGCATCCAGTTTGACAACAAAAGAACTTTTAATATATGATATAGAATTGAAGCAGTGGTGGTAAATTAAGCACAACTACAAAGAGAAACATGGCTGGCACTGCGGGGTGTCTGCAGGGTGATGTTGATTTTCTGATGGGGCTCCTGCACTCTAAGATCAACAAAACTGTGGCTCTTGTCTTTGAGAAGAGCCACAGTTTTGCTTTGCTGAAGCATACGAAAATGCTTTGGTTGCTACGTTACCACGATCCTGATTTGGGGATTAGAGAGGATAGTAGCTATATTTCTATGTTCAAGACCATTTCACAAGTGCAAGATTGACACCTATTGAACTTGGCAAGAGTCATGCTCTTCTGAAGCAAGTTGCTGAACAATTTCTCAACATGAAGTCCAGAGAGGGGTGTTAGGAGGGTGTCTTGGTCTGCCTATTGCAAAAACCTAATACCAGGCATGTGAAAATTGGGAACAGAATAGAATGGAAACAGTCTCATCTGTGCTGCCCTTGGAGCAGAAAGTGCTATTGTAGGAGGTGCATAAGGAAATGCATTTAGGTTCTCAGTCTTGCCCTTAGGACTGGGCCACATGTCAAGAGGGGCAGCAATGCCACCAGTTCTCTATAATGGGTTTCTGCCAAGGAGATTAACTAGTTGTTTGACATTGCTAATTCTAGTACCAGCTATTTGGAGTCTGAACTCTGGCATTTATCCGTATCACAGATAGTTGCTGGAGATGTTATCAAGGCTGCCTAGAAGCAGGTGAAAACAGTGGCTCAAGAGAGGAAACCTTTCCACCCTAGATGTCCAAACTGCCAAGGACATGCTGAAAGCTGAATGTCAGTGGAGTCTTTGAAGGATTTCCTGAATGAAGTCTGGAAAGTTACTCATTCTTGTGTGCCACCATCTACAGTCCACCAGGAGATTGACTCAGAAACTGGCAATGCTATAAAGTCTGCAAAAAAAAAAAGTTTATTTCAATGGCAGAAGGTTGTAGTTTGGGACATGCAGCTTTTCCTGATGAATATATGATGACAAAGAAAGAACTGAACATTTTATCAATCTAAGGCATCAATCACACTGCAGTGAAAACCCTGATAAATTGTAGTCAAAACTATCTAATAAAATGATTATCTTTCCCTTCTCAATGAGGTGAAACATACTAAATGTAGCTTATAATTGTCAGATGAACTTATGTCAATAAAACTTTCTGACTGAAATAATTTTTTTTATTTTAGACTTAAAATGACTTGATATTCCCTAATCCAGGAATTTTAAGATTACTCTTATGTATGGATGATTAGCAATTGTTCACCTAATTAATTACCAATTGTCTACCTTTCTTTCCCTCTCAAGAAATCTATTTCCTTGAAAAAATTAAGAGATGGGCTTTTATCATCTTATATCTAGACCTGCAATAGGACTTGAGTTTATTGAATAGATAAATTCTATGAACATTCAGACATGTTTGGTATGATCTGCTTATTAAATTCATAAAAATATAGTGAAAAAAAATTGTGAAGGGGAAGTATTGGAATATTAAAATGCATTAAGGTTCAGTTTAGTCCTGACATATATTTATCTTTATTTACATTTTACCTTTATGCCTGAATTTTAATGGTATTTTCTGTTCAATATTTCCCACTATTTCCTAGCAATATTCAGCTCAAATTCATCTTGAATCTTTTGCCTTTTTATCAATTAAAAGTCACCTCCCAAGTTTCTTTGAATTCCCTATTGCTTCCTGCCCTGCTTTCTAGGGGAGACAATTACCAATTAAATATCTATCAATTAATATAATATAGTCTGTCTTGAATTCCTGACACTGGTGAAATCATTTTATTATAAACTGAAGCACAAACTGCTTACAGGAAAATATCTATTTAATAAACATTTGCATTTTGTATCTTTTAAAACAGTGCAAGATTGATCTAATTAAGATGACTCTATCTTACTACCAATAAATATCTAATTGGTTTTTTATGGCACCTATATTTGCTTCCAGATGAAAAAAATATTGGTTTTAAGAAGTGCTTATTGTTACTTTTTGATATTGTAAAGATAAATGTGCATTTCACATGATCCTTTATCCCTTGAAAGTTGATATATGTTACTATTTCAGATATGACTTCTGTCAGAGTTAGCTGCAGATCCATTAGTCAAAATTTGACACTCCAACTTGGAAGTTTTAGTTTATCAAATCCTTTGTAGTATAACCAAAAACTGAATTTCTGACAGTTGAATGTCTTCAAACATGCTGACTTGTTGAATTTTTCTAGTGTTCATACTAGTGTTTCTATATAGCTACAGACTTGGCAAACAGACCCAACATATTCTTTATTTTCAGTGAAGCTTTGATTTAGCTGCAACACGTTAAAATGATAGTATGAGTTATGGAGAGTATACATTTTGGAGACAGAACAGTTCAAAATTCTGCTCTGTTGAGTCTTAGTTGTGTGCTTATGAACAAGTTACAATTTTTCAAATCTCTCAAATGGAAATTTTAGCAGTTATTTCATAGAATTTTAGTTAGGATTTTCTGAAATAATTTACATAAAGCATATAACATAATACCTGGGACCCAATGATTATCTGTCATTCTGAGAATAAAAATTGAAAAGAATTAATTCTTTAAAAAAAGGTACATGCTTAATGGCCAGACCATGATACACACCTAAGAGATGTTTTTCCTTAATCTGGGATCTTTTAGACTTGAAGGTTTTTATGACAGATGAGATGTTCTACTATGTTAGGAAAGAGTTTATGACAGGAAATGGAACCAACAGAAATAAACCTTGACTGTTATGGGAAAAAAGGGGCCCTATGTCATAAGACTGCTAATTGTTCTAAACAATTTCAAGTGGAAATTCAGAAGGGAAATAGTGTGATATCCTAATCTGATATCAATTCACCATGTTGAGATCACATCAATGTGAGATATAACAAGGACTATATATTTTCTTCTTCCATTCCTTTAAAAATATTTTCCCTTATATTCTTCATGCTCATCTAGTTCTACTCCCACCCTCATCTCCTTATGCAATATTTTAATTATAACAACTACCTTTGTCAACCAATTTGCTTATCTGTGTACTGCAATAACACAAAAACTGCTTCTAGGAAGTCTAAAGGAGTTTTTTTAATTTAAATTCAATTATTTTGCAATCAACACTATTTTTAAATTATTTTCATTTCAAGAAAAATAAACAACAAAAAAATAACTATTGGTCCAGAGAGATAGTACACTGGGTAGGGTGCTTGTCTTGCACCCACCTGGGTTTGATCCCTGCAGAAGGGATCTTTGAGCATGAGATAGGAGTAAGCGCTGAGCACCCAAATTGAAAAATGATAATAGCAATAATGATCTTTTGTTTATTTTTAACTTTGAAATCTTGTATAATAAGTAGGAAATCCATAATATATGCACTATCTTTCTAGTTCAAATTCTTCCTGAAATATATCCATTTCCCTTTTAACAATTATATGTGCATGAGACGCAGATACACCAGGCAGAGCTACTACCAGCTCTCCCCATTGCACTCATTGTACTCCACTGACCACAGGGGTCAGAGGTGGAGAGCGACTTTTGGCCCGAGACCGCATCCCAATAGAGCCTCAGAGGAATCCAGAGGAACACCCACACTGTGCTGTCAGAGTTTTTCATCATCTGGACTCCACAGCTCATCAGAGCTCCATCCAAGCGAAAAAGCCAATCTCAAGCCTGGCTTGTCAGAGACCCACCCCTACAGAGGAAAGTATTTCAAGCTCAGGTATGCTTGAAACCACAAGTGCAGATACACCAGGCAGCGCTGCTACAGCTCTCTCCATTGCGTGCTGCTGCGAAATGAGGCGATTCATCTGTAAATTACCAAGAATATTCACTCAGAAAGCCCGGCAAGCTACTGAGAGTATACCTCCCACACGGCAGAGACTGGCAAGCTGTCCAATGTGTATTCAATATGCCAATCCAGTAAAAACAATGTTTATCACCTGACCCTGAAAAGAGCCTTAAATATGGCAGCACTAAAAAGGATGAGCAAGGAGAGGCTGAGAAAATCTCAGGGCCAAACTAGGCTGCCAAAACGAAGAAGGACTTATTTAAGATAAATAAGATAAATATCTTTTACTATATTTTATTTAGGATAAGTAAGATGAATAAGATAGATAAAAAACAATTAAAAATTTAACTGCCATTATGCTGAATCTGAAAATGTACTTTCCTTTCAAAAATTTTTAGAAAATAAAAATTGATAGCATCTTCTTTTGTATAATGAAATAATTTAAGCCAAATTTTTATTAAAAATTGAATGTTGGACAAAAAGTCTTAAGAGATCAGAGAGATTGTGCAACAGATAAGATGCTTCCCTTATATGAGCCCATCATGGTTTACTCCCTGGCACCATATATGGTCCCCAGCATATCACCTAGAGCACAGCTAATAGTAAGTCCTGAGCACTGCCACATGTGGCCCCAGAAATAATCAACCAAGCAAAAAAAAAAAAGCCTTAGGAGATGGTGTTTCCGCTGCGTATTTTTGTTTTCCCAGAGTAGATTCTCAGGAGTGGTATGGCTGGGTCAAATGGGAGTTCAATTTCTAGTCTTTGGAGGAATGTCCATATTGTTTTCCAGAAAGGCTGTACCAGCCGGCATTCCCACCAACAATGGATGAGTGTCCCCTTTTCCCCACATCCACGCCAGCACTTGTTGTTCTTGCTCTTTTGAATATGTGCCAGTCTCTGTGGTGTAAAATGGTATCTCATTGTTGTTTAGATTTGCATCTCTCTGATGATTAGTGATGATGAGCATTTTTTCATGTTTTTTGGCCATTCGAATTTCTTCCTTGTTGAAGTTTCTGTTCATTTCTTCTCCCCCATTTTTTGATGGGGTTGTTTGTTTTCTTCTTGTAAAGTTCTACCAGTGCCTGATATATCCTGGATATTAACCCCTTATCAGATGGGTATTGGGTGAATATTCTTTCCTATTCTGTGGACTGCTTTTGTATCTTAGTCACTGTTTCTTTTGAGGTGCAGAAGCTTTTTAGTTTCATGTAGTCCCATATGTTTATCTTCTAGTTGCTTTTTTTAGTGATGTTTCACCTTTGAAGATGTCTTTAGCTTCAATGTCGTGGAGGGTTTTTCCTATCTTTTCTTCAATGTACTTTATGGATTCAAGTCTGATATTGAGATCTTTAATCCATTTTGATCTGATTTTTGTGCATGGTGTTAGACACAGGTCCAAATTCATTTTTTTACATGTCGCTGCCCAGTTTTCCCAACACCACTTGTTGAAGAGGCTTTCCCTTACTCCATTTTAGACTCGTTGCACCTTTATCAAAGATTAAATGATCATATGTTTGAGGTTGGGTGTCAGGATAGAAAATAATTTTCAAGAAAAGGGGAATCTGATTTGACTTCTAGAATGGCAGAATATATTAAACTATTCACCTTAAAATTATTAAGCATAGGAAGAAATGCTAAATTATAGACCATACACTGGAGCAAAAATATATGAGCCTGATGGAATATAGATATTAGCTTTGTTTGACAAATAATTTAAAAAATCAGCTTTGAAATTATGTCTAAATAATTTAATGCTGTGGCGACGGAGCAATAACACAACAGATAGGGCGTTTGCCTTGCACACGGCCAACCGGAGTTCCATCCTTGGCATCCCATATGGTCCCCTGAGCATCACAAAGAGTAATTCCTGAGCAAAGAGCCAGGAGTAACCTCTATGCATCGCCTGCTGTGACCCAAAAAAGCAAGTAATAATAATAATAATAATAATAATAATAATAATAATAATAATAATAATGGAGTGATAGTACATCGGATAAGGCATTTGCCTTTTTTTTCCCTTTTTGGGTTACACCCTGCGAAGCTCAGGGGTTATTCCTGGCTCTTAGTCCTGGCGGTGCTCTGGGGACCATATGGGATGCCGGGGATTGAACCCGGGTCTGGTGCGTGCAAGGCAAATGCCTTACCCTGTGCTATCGCTCCAGCCCCTCATTTTGATGATCCCAGTTTAATCGGCAGCATCACATATGATCCCTTGAATCCTGCCTTGAGGGTCCCTTGAGCAAAGATTCAGGTGTAAGCCCTTAGCACAGCTGGAAGTCACCCAACCCTACCCCAATTGTTCCAAGAAAATAGACTTACATAGGAATTACTTCAAGACAGATTGTACTCAAAATGACCAAAATCCAAAGATAGAGATGGAATATTTAGAGCAGCAAGATCAAAAAAGGAACTTATAAACAAATGAAAGTTTATAAGCCTCTCAGCACATATATCAAATGATACTCTTTGAGCCAGAGAAGAATAGTGATATTATGCAAAAAATTCAATGAAATGAACACCTCACAAAGAATACTCTATCCAGTTAGATAATCACTCAGATATGAAGGAATTATTCAGAACTTCAGAAAAAGGCAATAGCTTAAGGAATTCATTGACTTGAATTGGAACCAGTCTTGGGAGATGTGTTAAAGATGCTTCTTTAAAGCCAAGAAAATCCTTGCAACATTTGGAACTGATCATGGCTTATGGTTGCTTATGGTTGCCCTCTGTTGAGTGAGAAAGTTTTGTCTATTCTAGCTTGTTAAGGGATTTGATACATTAGCAACAAATTACTAATTATTCATTTATATTGTATATTTTATATCTGATCAGGTTTTTTATGCCAATGGATATTTTTATTATAGTCTTTTACCCATTAATGCAGTCATTGAAGAGGCACCTATAATTTTTTTTTACATAAAGGCTATATTCCCTTTCTTAGGATAAAGCACACTTTTATAATTTTATAGGTCTATTAAGATTTTTTCTGTTGTGCTTTTCTTCATGCTCTTCTCTGTTACTCAAATATCGTTGATTAAAATTTTGTGGAGTTCCAGACTAGCTCTATTCATCAACTTCCACAATCAAAAGGGGAAAAGAGAGAGAATAAGAAACTTATCAGGGCCCAGAGCGATAGCCCAGCAGGTAGGGTGTTTCCCTTGTATGTGGCCTGCCTATGCTGGCCTGGGTTCAATCCCAAACATCCCATATGGTCCACTGAGCACCGCCAGGAGTAATTCCTGAGTGCAGAGCCAGGAGTAACCCCTGAGCGTCGCCGGGTGTGACCCAAAAAAGAAAAAAAAAGAAACTTATCAGGAGAACAAAAATGATCAAAGTCATCTGACTGTATTTTGTCTATATACTGTGCTTACATGGGTCATGGGATATGGCTGATGGCAGAGGTCTTTGGGACACTGGTAAAGAGAAATGGGCTCGTTGGTGGTGGGCCTGGTATTAGAGTACTATATGGATGAAAAGTATGGTTAACTGTATTATAAATCCTGGTACTTCAATAAAAATTGTTTAAAAATAAATTATAAAACAAATTGTGTTTATATCTATCTTTTACATTGTAGTGATTTGTCATTTATATTTAATATAATTACTGATAAGCTATAAGCTATTGATGCCAATTTGATAGGTTTTTCAATTTCTTATTTTGTTCCTCTAGTTTATCAGTTCAACATGATTTTATATTAGGCATCTAATTTTTATTATAACATGCTCATCACCTCTCATTCTCTTGCTATTTATTTTTATTATATTTTTAATTTCTTTAAAAAATTTTTATTATACCACCTTGAGACATACAATTACAAAGGTGTTCATAATTGGTTCTTGGTAATACAGTATTCCAGCACCCATCCCTCCACCAGTGCCCCATTTCCACCACCAATGTACCCCACCTCCCACCCACCCACAGGCTGCCTCAATAGCAGGTAGCCCCGTTTCCTCTCTTTCTCTCTCTCTATTTCTGCATCTCTCTCCCTCTTGTTTTACACATTGTGGCTAGTCCTGAAGATATTTAGACTTTATTACTTAAGTCTCTTTGTGTATATTCAATGGTGAGTTTTAATCTGCCATTACCATTTCCCACACTTAGTAAAACACTGGTTTCTATTTATATCCTATTAATGAATGAAGTCATTCTATATCTGTCCTTTTCCTTCTGACTAATTTCACTCAGCATGATAGTCTCCATGTTCATCCATTTGCAGGTAAATTTCATAATTTCGTCTTTTCTGACAGCTGCATAGTATTCCATAGTGTAGATGAACCACAGTTTCTTTAGCCAGTCATCTGATCTCGGGCATTTAGGTTGTTTCCAGATTCTAGCTATTGTGAATATTGCAGAGATGAATAAAGAAGTACAGATAGTGTTTCTGCTATGTGTTTTTGGTCTCTTGGGTATATTCCCAGGAGTGCTATTGCAGGTTCAAATCACTTGATCACTTGATCACTTGAATCCTGTTATTCATCGATTTGCTCGGAGCGGGCGCCAGTAACATTTCCATTGGACCCTATCACGTGCCAATGTAGCCCAATGGCATCTGGTTGATTCAGGAATATGAAGAGCCTCAAACTGTTCCTTCAGGGTCTTGACAAGGAAGTCTGACCATCTTGTAGGTGGGCGGCCAAGTGATCTTTTGACATTCCATGGGACCAGTCGGTAATGGCTTTAGTCCACTGGTCGTCTCCAAATCGCATTACATGTCCAGCCCATCTGATTTTCGATGCCTTGGCAAATGAGACAGCGTCCCTGATTCTGGAATTGTGATGGAGGTCGGAACTCCAGATTCCTTCTCAAACTTGAGTGAGGCGTGATATTCCAAGCATAGTTCTTTCGATTCCTCTCTGGGAGACCCGAATAGCATTCTCATCCTGATTTAGTAGGGCCCAGGTCTCTGAGGCATATGTTAATGCAGGGAGAACGGAGGAGTCGAACAGATGTGCTCAGAGCTGGAGGTTCTTTGTCCTTTTAGCTATTTCTTCGATGCCTTTGAAGGCATTCCATGCCTCTCTCTTCCTTCTACGCAGCTCAGGTTTTAGGTCATTCATCATGTTGACTTCTTGACCTAGGTACACATAACTGCTGCATTCAGAGATGTCTGTTCCATTGAGAGTGAATGACTCTCAACTCTGGAACTAGTTCATTTCTCATAAACATAGTTTTCTTTAGATTCAGCTGTAGACCTATCTTTCCACATTCTCGGTAGAAGTGAGCCAGCACTCATGCTGCTTGGCTAATGTTTGGTGTTATTAGAACGATGTCATCAGCGTAGCAGAGGTGGTGTAGTTGCCGATCATCTATCTTCTCTCCCATTCCTTCCCATTCTAATTGTCGCTTGATGTTCTCGAGGGTGGCACTGAAGAGTTTTGGTGAAATGGTATCACCTTGCCGAACCAGCTCAAGCAGGATCTTAAAGTATTGGGTTTGAACACCCTGTTTGGCTAGGGCTTTGATGACCGCTTCAGTCTCCACACAAGGCTTTCTTTAAATCAATGAACATGAGACAGAGCGGCATCTTGTATTCCCTACAAACCTCAATGAGCTTGGTTGCCATGTGGATATGGTTGATTGTGCTGTATCCTTTCCGGAAGCCAGCTTGCTGGCATGGTTGTCCTTCATCTAGTGTTCTGCCAATCATGTTCAGGATGACTCGTGTAAACAGCTTGTAGATGACGGACAACACGCAGATGGGGCTGGATCAAATGGGAGCTCAATATCTAGTTTTCAGAGGAATCACCATATTGTTTTCCAAAAGGGCTGGACGAGTCGGCACTCCCACCAACACTGGATGAGAGTCCCTTTTTCCCTACATCTATGCCAGCACTGGTTGTTTGTGGTGTTTTGGATGTGTGCCAGTCTCTGTGGTGTAAGATGGTACCTCATTGTTGTTTTGATTTGCATCTCCCTGATGATTAAAGATGAAGAGCACTTTTTCCTATGCCTTTTGGCTATTCGAATTTCTTGGTTTTGGAAGCTTCTGTTCATTTCTTCTCATGGGGTTGGCTGTTTTTTTCTTGTGAAGTGCTACTAGTGCCTGATATATCCTGGATATTAACCCCTTATCAGATGGGTATTGGGTGAATATCCTTTCCCACTCTGTGGATTATCTTTGCATCTTTTTTTACTGCATTTATTTTTTAAATTTTTTTATTATACCACTGTGAGACATAAAATTACAAAGGTGTTCTCAATTGGTTCTTGGTAATACAGTATTCCAGCACCCATCCCTCCACCAGTGCCCCATTTCCACCACCAATGTACCCCACCCCCCCCCCCAACCACCCCCAGGATGCCTCAACTGCAGGTAGCCCTGTTTCCTCTTTTTCTCTCTCTGTCTCTCTCTCTCTGTCTCTGCATCTCTCTCCCTCTTGTTTTACATTGTGGCTAGCCCTGCAGATATTTAGAGTTTATCACTTAAGTCTCTTAGTGTATATTCAATGGTGAGTTTTAATCTGCCATTACCATTTCACACATTTAGTAAAACACTGGTATCTATTTATGTCGTATTAATGAATGCAGTCATTCTATATCTGTCCTTTTCATTCTGACTAATTTCACTCAGCATGATAGTCTCCATGTCCATCCATTTGCAGGTAAATTTCATTATGTCATCTTTTCTGACAGCTGCATAGTATTCCATAGTGTAGATGAACCACAGTTTCTTTAGCCATAGTGTAGATGAACCACAGTTTCTTTAGTCATCTGTTCTCGGGCATTTAGGTTGTTTCCAGATGAATAGCGCAGAGATGAATAAAGTACAGATAGTGTTTTTGCTATGTGTTTTTCGGTCTCTCGGGTATATTCCCAGGAGTGCTATTGCTGGATCAAATGGGAGCTCAAAGTCTAGTTTTCGGAGGAATGCCCAAATTGTTTTCCAAAAAGGGCTGGACCAGTTGGCACTCCCACCAACTGTGGATCAGAGTCCCTTTTCCCCCACATCCATGCCAGCACCGGTTGTTCTTGTTGTTTTAGATGTGTGCCAGTCTCTGTGGTGTGAGATGGTACCTCGTTGTTTTGATTTGCATCTCCCTGATGATTAAAGATGAAGAGCACTTTTTCATATGCCTTTTGGCCATTCGAATTTCTTCTTTTTGGAAGCTTCTGTTCATTTCTTCTCCCCATTTTTTTGATGGGGTTGGCTGTTTTCTTCTTGTGGAGTGCTACCAGTGCCTGATACATCCTGGATATTAACCCCTTGTCAGATGGGTATTGGGTGAATATCCTTTCCCACTCTGTGGATGGTCTTTGTATCTTGGTCACCGTTTCTTTTGATGTGCAGAAGCTTTTCAATTTTATATAATCCCATTTGTTTATGTTTGCTTCCATTTTCTTGGTCAGTGGTGTGTCGTCTTTAAAGATACTTTTCGTTTCGATGTCATAGAGCCGTTTCTCCTATGTTTTCTTTGATGTACCTTATAGATTCATGTCTGATGTTGAGGCCTATAATCCATTTTGATCTGACTTTTGTGCATCGCGTTAAAAGGAGGTCTAAGTTCATTTTTTTTCACACGTAGCTGCCCAGTTTTCCCAGCACTATTTGTTAAGGAGGCTTCTTTGCTCCACTTAATATTTTTGCTCCTTTATCGAAGATTAAGTGGTCGTATATTTGAGAGTGTGTTTCAGGATATTCAGTTCTATTCCATAGGTATACGGGTCTGTCTCTATACCAATACCACACTGTCTTAATAACAACTGCTCTGCAGTAGAGCTTGAGGTTGGGGGAAAGTGATACCTCCCATCTTCTTTTTCCCAAGGATTGCTTTAGCTATTCATGGGGGTTTATTATTCCATACAAATTTCAGGAGTGTTTGTTCAATTTCTTTGAAGAACATCATGGGTATCTTTATAGGGACCACATTGAATCTGTATAAAGCTCTAGGGAGTATTACCATTTTGATAATGTTAATCCTTCCAATCCATGAGCAGGGAATCACTTGATTACTTGATCACTTTGAATCCCGTTGTTCATCGATTTGCTCGAGTTGGCACCAGTAACATTTCCATTGGACCCTATCACGTGCCAATGTAGCCCAATGGCATCTGGTTCATTCAGGAATATGAAGAGCCTCAAATCGTTTAGCCCAGACTACAAGGGACCCACCTTCAGAGACCCTTCCTTCAGAGCAGAGAATATGTCTCCATTTCCTCAGGTCCTCTTTTATTTCCTGAAGTAACATTTTATAGTTTTCTTTGTAGAGATCCTTTACATTCTTTGTCAAACTGATTCCTAGGTATTTGATTTTCTGTGGCGCAGTTGTGAATGGGATAGTTTCCTTAATGTCCCTTTCTTCTCTTTCGCAGTTTGCATATAGGAAGGCCAATGACTTTTGGGTATTGCTTTTGTACCCTGCCTCTCTACTATAGGAATGTATTATTTTTAGGAGCCTCTTGGTAGAGAGTTTCGGCTTTTCCAGGTATAATATCATGTCATCTGCAAATAGTGACAACTTGGCTTCTTCCCTTCCTATCCAGATGCCCTTAACGCATTTTGCTTCCCTGATTGCTATGGCAAGTACTTTCAGTACTATATTGAATAGAAGTGGTGAGAGTGGGCAGCCTTGTCTTGTCCCTGATCTTAAGGGGAAGGCTTTCATTTTTTCCCCCATTGAGAATGATGCTCTGTGGGCTTGTAGTAGATGGCCTGGATTATCTTGAGGAAGTTTCCTTCAATCCCCATTTTACGGAGAGCTTTCATCATGAACGGGTGTTGAATCTTGTCAAATGCCTTCTCTGCATCTATTGATATGATCATATGTTTTTATTTTTCTTTATGTTGATATGATGTATTATGTTGATTGACTTGCAGATTCTGAACCATCCTTGCATTCCCGGGATGAATCCCACTTGGTCATGGTGTATAATCTTTTTGATGACTCTTTGGATTCTATTTGCTAGTATTTTGTTGAAGATCTTAGCATCTGTGTTCATCAGGGAGATTGGTCTGTAGTTTTCCTTTTTGTGACATCTCCATGTGCTTTGGGTATTAGGGTGATATGTGTCTTGTAAAAGCTATTTGGGAGTGTTTCTGTTTCTTCAATTTGCCAGAAGAGCTTAAAAAGAATTGGGAGTAAGTCCTCTTTAAAGGTTTTGTAGAATTCACTGGTGAATCCATCTGGACCTGGGCTTTTGTGTTTGGGGAGACTTTTGATTACCGATTCTATCTCCTCCATGGAGATAGGTTTGTTGAGGTATTCCAAATCTTCTTGTTGCAGACTTGGGAGGCTATAGGAATTCAGGAATTTTTCCATTTCTTCTAGGTTCTCTTGTTTCACGGCATACAGGCTCTCATAGTAATCTCTGATGATCTTTTGAATTTCTGTGGTTTCTGTTGTGATGTCCCCGTTTTCATTTCTGATTCTATTTATTTGGGTTCTCTCTTTTCCTTTTCTTACAAGTCTTGCAAGTGGTTTGTCAATGTTGTTTATTTTTTCAAAGAACCAGCTTTTGGTTTCGTTGATCTTCTGGATTGTTTTTGACAATCCATCTCATTTATTTCTGCTCTAAGTTTTATTATTTCTTTCTTTCTGCTTGGGTTGGGCTCCTTTTGTTGATCACTCTCTAAGATCTTAAGTTGTGAGGTCAGACTGTTTGTGATGGCCTTTTCTTCTTTTCTGATGAATGCTTGAAGAGCTATGAACTTGCCTCAACACTGCTTTTGCTGTATCCCACAAGTTCTGGTAATTCGTGTCTTCAGTCTCATTTGTTTCCAGGAATCTTTGTATTTCCTATATTTTTTAAATTTTAAACTATAATCAGAAAAGGTACTTTTTGTAGTTAGTATAAGCAAGTTCCATGTGGTCATTGGTACATTATTTTTTATTATTTTCTTTCTTTCTGATTGCTCTGGGGATTATTATTAATATCTTAACAAGATCTATTTTTGATTAACAGCATGTTACTTTTAATAGTAAATAGAAAGTTTGATATGGTCAACCCTAAATAGAAAAACTACTGACTAATAATCCTTAATAAGATCCTAGATAACAATCTGTAAAAATCTATAAACTCAATGTATTAAGTGACTATAAAATTGTACTCAAATAGAATATATATCAGGAGTGAAAGGTTGCTTTTTCAGTTAAAAATTCAAGATAATTGACCATAATAATAAAAAAATTAAAAGACACACTACCATCTTAATAGACAAAATTATTTGCAAACTTTAACACTTTTGTGATAAGAAAAAAAGATAGTGCAGCGGGTAGGGCTTTTGCCTTGCATGCAGCCAGCCAGTGATGGCCCAGGTTCGATCCCGGGCATCCTGTATGGTCCCCTGAGCACTAACAGGAGTAATTCCTGAGTTTAGAGCCAGGAGAAACCCCTGAGCATTGCTGGGTGTGACCCAAAAAAAAAAAAAACAGCTAGAAAGGGGAGTTCCTTAATCTGATAATAGGCATTCCAGGGAAAATCCCACAGATGACATCATTCTCAATGATAAAAGACTGAATGCTTTTACCCTAAGGTCAGGAGCAAGATTTAGCATTACACAGAGAATACAGAACAGTACTTGCTAAACTAAAATAAGCTCCTTAAAATAATTTCCATACCAGGTCATGAATCCAACTTGGTCATCTTTTTGATGAGTCTTTGAATTCTTTTGTTAGTATTTTGTTGAAGATCTTAGCATCTGTGTTCATCAGGGAGATTTGTCCATAGTTTTCTTTTTTTGTGATGTCTTGATTTGGGTATCAAGGTGATATGTGCCTCATAGAAGCTATAGATAGTCCTCGGAGTGGGAAGAAATATTCAACCAATACCATCTGATAAGAAGTTAATATATAGAATGTATCAGGCACTGGTAGAACTTACAAGAAGAAAATAGCCAACCCCATCAAAAAATGAGGAGAAGAAATGAACAGAAACTTTGACAAATAAGAAATTTGAGGGTACTAATGCCAACCTAGAACTGAGCATTAGAGGCAAAAGGATACATGACAACCTTTTAATGAATGTTCTGTAATCCATAGTCTGGAAGGGAAGGAAAAGAGAAAGAGAGAGAAAGGGAAAGAAATAAAGAACCTGCCATGGAAGTGGGCTGGGGAAGGGGGGGAGGGAACCGGGGACGTTGGTGGTGGGAGATGGGCACTGGTGGAGGGACGGGTGCTGGAACACTGTATGACCAAAACCCAAACATGAACTTTTTAATTGTATATCTTTTTATTTGTATATCTCACGGTGGTATAATAAAATACTTAAAAAAAAAGAAATTTGAATGGTCAAAAAGGCATATGAAAAAATGCTCATCACTAATCATCAGGGAGATGCAAATCAAAACAACAATAAGGTATCATCTCATTCCACAGAGACTGGCACATATCCAAAAGAGCAAGAACAACCAGTGCTGGTGTGAATGTAGAGAGAAAGGGACTCTCATCCATTGTTGGTGGGAATGTCGACTGGTAGAGCCTTTTTGGAACACAATATGGACATTCCTCCAAAAAATAGAAATTGAGCTCCCATTTTGACCCAGCAATACCATTCCTAGGAATATACACTGGGAAGCAAAAAACACACAGCAGAAACACTATTCATAGATCATAGCAGCACTATTCACAATAACCAGAATCTGAAAACAACCAAAATTCCCGTAGAATTGATGACTGGATAAAGAAACTAAAGAAACTTTTGGTACATCTACACAGTGGAATACTATGTAGCTGTTAGGAAAAACGAAGTTATGAAATTTGCCTATAAATGGATGGACATGGAGAGGATCATGCTTGTCAAGGAATGCCGCAGGGGTCCCCCAACAGAAGCGAAGTTCCCTTCTACCTTCAAAGCAGGCGGGAATGGATGAAAACTCAGGAATCCTGCAAGGTTTTAAAATGCTTTACTTATCACAGGTTCAGGCATACAAATCAGCAATAGGAAAAACCCTGTGCTTAGGATTACCAGCTAGAACCTCAGTCACATGTAGGCCAAGATGGCAGCCACCACGTGTTAAGGCCCTGAAAAGAGGAGACAAAAACAAGACTCAAAAGAAGAGTGCAAGCCCCAAAAGAGAGCCCAAAAAAGAGAGAGCAAGAGAGGAAACTGCCTAGTTTTATAGCTTGCAACTCAGACCTCCCACTATAATGGGAAGCAGGGAGGGTCAAATGCCCTCAGTAATTTCTCCCAGCACCTCACCTAGGCACTTTTATATGCTAAGATTTTGAGCCAAGATCTGCCTGGAACTGCCTTTACAGGGTAGAGAAGGGGGTTTTTGAGATGGCAAGCCTCTGTACCAAAGACTATACTAATGCCAGTTAAATATTTCTCCAAGCCATCACAAGAGTCTTGTCTAATTCACAGTAGTTTTGTATTTTAGTTGCCTTTGAGTTATCAGGGAGCCATGCTTGCTTGCTTGGAGGCAAACAGCATTTCTCTCTGGTCTAATTATTTAGAGATCCAATGTGGCCAGGCAATTATGCTGGTAAGATCTAGCTAGTCCCACGATGATTGTGGTAGCATGAGAGAATATTTATACCAGCCAGTACAGAATAAATGGTCAGATTGGTCAGATAAACTGCCACATTTAAACTACCCCCTATCTACGAGGTGACCTGCAGTAGGCAATCCAGGGCAGATGCAGAGGCTCTTAGGTGACCTGCAACACTTGCTGAATGATATTAGCAAGAAGGAAAAGGATAGATATAGAAGTCTGCATTTATTTGTGGGATATAAATATATAGTATGATATCAATATCCAAGGCTAGGCAAAACATGGATTAGGAGATTTTGAGAATAGGTGGAATCAACCGTAAGTGTGTGGGAGTCAGAGACTAGGTAAGACAGAGAAGGGAAAAGTGTGCTAATAATCATTGGAAATTATAATACCAGCCTAGAACTGAGCATTGTATATAGGCCAAGAGATATACCTGATAACCTCTAAATGTATGTATTGCGAGTCACAATGTGTAAGAGATGGAAGAGAGAGATAAAGAGGAGGTAAAGAGCTTGATATAGAGGCAGACTGGGGGAGGGGCAGGGTACCTGGGACATTGGACACATTGGTGGTAGGAAATGGGCACTGGTGGTTGGATGGGTGCTGCAACTCTGTGTGACTGAAACTCAAACATGAACAGCTTGGTAATTGTATATCTCACAGTGACTGGGCCCCTGGGATGAACACAGAGCTATGGCAGAGCCTCAAGCTACCTGTGGTGTATTTGTTATGCCAAAAACAGTAACAACAGTAGACCTCATTCCCAATGAATGGAGACTTTTCTGGTGCCCACTTGAGCAAATCATGAACAACGGAAGACAAGTGACAAGTGATCTCATGGTGGTGTAATAAAATATTTTAAAAAAAATAAGTCCCATAGTCAAACACCAGACACTATGGTGAGGGAAGGAAAAATAATTCTGGCACTAGGAAGAGCAGTGTTGCTCTTGTAGTCCCAAAGAAAAGGATGATACCCATTCCTCCAATGTAGAAGAGATTAAACCCTTTGCTTATAGGATTCTCAGGAGTTCTGGAGTCTCATTTGGTCCAGGAATGAACAATGATTCTACCTGTCACTTCTGCAGCCTTGAGAGCAATGGTCTAGATTTAGAGCAAAGATAACAGAGACTCACTTTATAACACTAACTGGATGTAGTTATTGATCATTCCAGAGTGTCTGTGCCTTCAAACATTAATCTACACAAACTCAAATAGCACACCAGTTTGCCCAAAGATCTTAACTTTGAATCTATCCCACTTTTGTTTAAGTTACTATTTATTCTTAACTTAAATTTCTGTACTGTAATACATACATATAACATGCTATCTTTTTTAGGGATATAGAATTCAGCTGATTTAATTGATTGACTGGTGACCATCTGGTGATAAGGTAAGAGAGTTTTGTTTTGAGTCAGACTTCACTGAAAAGTCTAGGCTCCATAAAATGGGTTTTCTTAGAATTCCTTCTAATACAGAAAATAATTTTATTTGCCCCTATTTCCTTCTTTGGCTTAAATTAAATAGTTTAAGTCAATGTTGTTCCAATTTTTTTCTTGATTGAAATATTCATTGAGAGAATTTTGTAAAATTATGTCTCCCTATATGTGAGTGTGTGTGTGTATTATTGTTGTTGTTATTTGTTGTATTTTTGGAGCATACTGTACAGTACTCAGGATTACTCCTAGCTCTGTGCTCAAGGGATCACTTCCGTGAAGTTTGGGGGACTATATAGGATTCCAGGACTTAAATCCAGGTTGCCCTTGTAAAGGCAAGTAACCTGCCTGCTATATTATCTCTCCAGCCTCTTTCCCTGTGTATGTTATTTATTTTTGAATTTTATTTATTTATTCATTTTGTTTAATATTTTATTATATGACCGTGAGATATACAATTACAAAGATGTTAATGTCTGGGTTTAAGTCATACAGTATTCCAGCACCCATCCCTCCACCAGTGCCCATTTCCCACTACCAATGACCCCAATTCCTCCCCCCTCCCCTAGCCTGCTTCTATGGCAGGTTCTAAAGTTTGGTTAAGATTAAGAAGTGAGCCTGCCTGACTAGCTCAATCAGTAGAGCATAAAATTAAGAAGTGCAAGGACATAACCTCTAGTTTATACTAAATATATGATATTTAAAAGCAAATCTGAAATTTAAAAATGAATCTTTATGTAATAACTGATTTGGGCAAGAGTCATTATGGAGGATAAAAATCATTGGTGAATAGGAAAAAATTATGACATGGGTCTTAAAGAATGATTCTAAATATTATAACTTATGTGTTAACAAAATTATTTTATACTAGACATCTCTGGAAATCTCACCTTATCCAAGAGTTCAAATTAACATCTTTAAATGTGAGATCATCAGATGGAATATCTCTTCTCTATGTGATGTAAGAGAGCAATGATATTAACTACATAAACATTTTTTTTTTCTCTTTTCATGTTATTTTTATTTTTTTTAATTTTTTATTTTTACAGTTACAAAGATATACAATTAAAAAGTTCATATTTGGGTTTGGTCATACAGTGTAGCAGCACCCATCCCGCCACCAGTGCCCATCTCCCACCACCAACGTCCCCGGTTCCCTCCCCCTCCCCCATCCCTCCTCCATGGCAGGTTCCTTATTTCTTTCCATTTCTCTATCTTTCTCTTTTCCTTCCTCTCCAGACTATGGATTACAGAACATACATTAAAGGGTTGTCATGTGTATCCTTTTGCCTCTATTTAATGCTCAGTTCTAGGTTGGCATTAGTGCCCTCACAATTGTTAGCACACTGTTCCATTTTCTGTCTTACCTAGCCTCTGACTCCCCACACGTTTGTGATAATTTCCACCTTTGACAGGACCTCCTGATGTATGTTTCACTTGACCTTGGATATTGGTATCATAATATGTACCTATATATTTATGTTATGCAGATAAATGCAGTCATTCTGTAACTGTCTCTCTCCTTCTGGCTAATTTCGCTCAACATAATCTTCTCCATGTCCATCCATTTGTAGGTAAATTTTATAACTTCATTTTTCCTAACAGCTGCATAGTATTCCATTGTGTAGATGTACCAAAGCTTTTTATCCAGTCATCTATTTTCGGGCACTTCGGGTTGCTTCCAGATTCTGGCTATTGTGAATAATGCTGCTATGAACATAAAAGTAGGGATGGTGTTTCCGCTGCGTATTTTTGGTTTCCCAGAGTAGATTCCCAGGAGTGGTATGGCTGGGTCAAATGGGAGTTCAATTTCTAGTCTTTGGAGGAATGTCCATATTGTTTTCCAGAAAGGCTGTACCAGCCGGCATTCCCACCAACAATGGATGAGTGTCCCCTTTTCCCACACCCACGCCAGCACTTGTTGTTCTTGTTCTTTTGAATATGTGCCAGTCTCTGTGGTGTACAGTGGTATCTCATTGTTACATAAACATTTTTAATTAATTAAAATCTAATTAAATTTGTACCTTTCACAGTGA
Organism: Cryptotis parvus; assembly: GCA_021461705.1. Taxonomy (NCBI): domain Eukaryota; kingdom Metazoa; phylum Chordata; class Mammalia; order Eulipotyphla; family Soricidae; genus Cryptotis; species Cryptotis parvus. The sequence continues at coordinate 43,221 of JAJIBD010006796.1, read as the reverse complement.
TTCAATTAATAAATAATTATGAAGAGTGACTAGTCAAATTCAGAATGGGGAACAGTCTAAAAGTCACTTAACCCAGAGTTTAAGAACAACATCAACCAAATTCATGTTATGAAAAGAATTGTTGGAATAATTTGCTTGGATTGATAATACATATTTTACAAACAAAACATGAGCTCTAATTGGACTATAGAGTTAAAAATTAAACCATGAAATTATAGTTTGTGGGGTGGGGTAACTTGGAAAAAATGAATAAAGGTGATATTAAATTAACATTTTCTTAGGTAAAATAATAATGTTGTGTTCATTGGAAAATTCCATTGTTCACATTTTTAATGCCTTCTAGGTTGAATTATTTTTTGATGACTCATAGGATATTTAGAATTTACTTTTTGTTTGACACATAGTCATAGATCCTAATTCATGGAGAATTAATTCAATTGTTAGTTAGATCAAGATTACAGCATGGAGAAATAGTACCAAGGAAGCAGATTACTTTCTTTTGGAAGTCAGTTAGCAAAGTAATGGCATCTACCTAGTGAGTTTGGATCTACAAGACCAACTTTAGCACAGAGGGTGGGAAAGTGAATTCCTTATTTCGACTTTCTTGATATTTTTTCCTTCCATTTTTACATTCCTATGCAAAGATTCTTATTTATGTCATCTTATTTCACCACACTATACTGAGCACTTTCTACATTCGAGACAACATCATAGGTCCTGCATACATAAACGGGAGATGGTCCTGGTCTTCAGAACCATAATCTCACAGATTCCAAATTTCCCATTACATTGTACTAAAAACAAAAAGGTAAACATTTTTTAACACTCTCTGGTCAGATGGAGACTGCTGTGAATTAACTTTTCAAATTATAAGTTATATCATTGGAAACATTTGTGTTTAAAAAATTGAGCAGGTGTCAGAATTTTTCTTGCCATTGCCTGCTGTATATATGTTGTGATTTAAAAAAGGGTAGCTGGCAAAGATAACAGAACCTAGTGCAAACTACTGGGATAATAAAAAGACTGAAAGTTCTAGAAAGAAAGGTCTCCATTTTGGAGAGTACAAAAAAAGGCATTTAAAATTTAATACCAGCCAGGTAAGTAATTCCAGGGCTTGATTCAGAAGATGAATTAGTGTTGGAGGACAGGTTTAGCTATCTGGAAGCTTTGTTGTTTTGCTCACTCCCAGCTTAATCTATTTAAGTCAAGGTTCATTCTAATGAGAACTCTCTTCTATGTAAACACTGCTAGAGGGTGTGGCACTTACAGAAGTCACCTTGATTGAATAACTTCTGACTTATACATCTACTAAGACTTCTATGTTTTCTAGATTGGGCACAGCTCCTCTTTATACCCACTGCACCCAGCGTGGGACAGTTAGAATTTACCAGACTACCATCCTGGCTACGTTGAGACTATAGGAAGACTATAGGAAGGATCATACTAGTTTGCTCTAAGCAGGCGAGAGTGACCCTTTCAGTACACGAGAACAAGATACTCAGAATTACCCTGGTGCAGATAATAATAAGAAGGACCTTGTGGGTACCATCTAGATTACATGAAGCTCATGAAGTTAAATGTATTACTTTATACCAGCCCCTCTCTCTCTCCAGTGTTTTACATAAGACATAATCTTGGGATTAGTCCTTGGCATAACCTTTGTTTATACCTGCAATAGGGTGTGGCACTACACTCTGTTTAGAGTTCTTTGTTGACATGACCCACCAGGTTGGACTACTTTGGTGTATATAACTTGAGGCCCCTTCACCTTTTGACTTTGGGCCTTTTAGCTTTCGGCTTTTGGCTCCTGTGGCTTTTGGCTCCTCGGCCTTTTGCTTTTAGTTTTTTGCTTTTTGGCCTTTTGCTCCTTCTTCTGAGTAGGACTCAGCTCGGGTGAGATCCTCTCTCTTTTGGTGGGAGATTTAGGCTCTTTTGTATGGTCTAAGTTCAGACCAGAGTTAGAGTTTGTTCATTATAGTGGAGAGACTTAGAGACATGGGGCAGAGCTGCTACTGACTCTCCCTGTGCCCAGCCGCTCATGAGGCACCCAGGAGGGATGTTGGGTTCTAGCCCTGGCCCACCACCCCAGCAGAGCCTCACACCAAGCCAGACGACCCCCCACTCCTTGAGGGGCCTCCATTTTCCACATCTGGACTTCCCCCTCGTCAGAACTCCACCCAGCAGACCAGCCTATCACAGCCCGCTCCGTGCGGCCCCAAGCGGCTGCGCAGGTTCATCAATAAATGCTGGATTTTGAGATGACTACAAGAATATGCTACCCACACGGCAGATCCTGGCAAGCTACCCGTGTTTTATTTGATATGCCAAATACCAGTAACTTATAGACCTCATTCCCATGACCTGATGGAATGGTTTGAGGCTCTTTATGTTCCTGGAGCAAGCAGGTACCCTTGGGCTCTACTTGCATGAGACAGGTCATATGGAGATGTTACTGGTGCCTGCTCTAGCAAATCGATGATGAACGGGAAGACAGTGATACAGTGATGCAGTGATTGGAGTGCTGTGGAAGAGTTTTTGTACTATTAAAAGCCTTTTTGGAACTGCACCTGACTCGTGAGTTTTTATCCATTCCCCGGCCTCGGAGGTAGAAGAGAACTTCTGTCCTGACACTGTAGGAGACCCCAGCAGTGTTCCCCGACAGATTAGGATTTGCCAAGATCAGATGCCAAGGAAATTAGCATCCATAGTTCTTAAGATGTCTGTCTTATCATATCATATGTTAAATTATCTTAGTCATTTAATGTATTCTATCTTGATAGTTAATGCATCAGTTAGCTAAGATTATATGCCTCAGGAGATATGAGCAGTACCTTCCACATGTTGATGTGGATTATTGATGAATCAATAATACTGATGATGAAAAGAAGATTGCAGTGATACTTTTCCCATCTTTAAATATGACTCTTATCAGAACATAAACATATGACATCGGGAAAATAAAATCTTGGAACAATTTGTTATTTTAGACCTGAGTTAAAATAAGTGATCAAGTGATCAAGACCTGAGCTGAAAGCCTGTCCAGGTAGTCAGATCTTACCTTGCTCTGGAGTGATATGTTTATTAGACAATACTTTTATTGTCTGAATTCCTTTGGCTAGATATCTTTCTTATCTGTACTGCCAGTTGTTATTAATTTTGCTCTATTGTTGTGTTATTTTCAGAGCTGCAAAAATCGAGTAGCTTTCTTATTTTAGGGAGAAGGTATGGGGAAACACCTAGCCGTGCTCAGAGCTTACTCCTAGTTTACGTTCAGGGGTCTCTCCTGACATGGCTCAGGGGAACCATTGTGGTGCTGAGGATCCAACCTGGGTTGATATCATGAAAGACAAATGCCCTGCCCAGTGTAAATCTAGCTCAAAATTGAGTAGTCTTAAAAAGATAAATTGGTAAAGTCTCTATGCATATGACAGAATGATGTTATATGAGAGGGAAAATGTTCTAAATAATGAAATAGTATTTTACATATCAACTATAAATAGTCTAGTTAAATATTCTGTCACAATATTGTCATTTTATTTGTTGGTTGGTTTTTGGGCCCCACTTGGCCATGCTCAAGGAGTACTCCTGGCTCTGCACTCAAGAAGAATTCCTAGTAGTGCCCTGGGTACCATATAAATAACTAGGGATTGAATCTGGATCGGCCAAGTGCAAAGTAAGTACCTTACCTACTGTACTATCTATCCAGCCCCTGTAATATTTTTGAAGAACATTTTATTATTTCATGATTATGAGGGGCTTAACTATCAGAATAAAATTATAGTAGCCCCAAATTTAAACATTTGTCTTTATGGTGATTAGATGATATCAGAAATTATTAAATTCAGGTGCCTATTTTATCTGAAAGAAGATTTGGCACCAATAATATACTTCCAGTTCACTTAGCATCTGGTTAGTTTTTTGTTGTGAGAGGACAAAAAATTTGCTAATTTCCAAGAGTTCCAAGATTTTGCCACACCTTTTCCAAAATTACCTAGTAATGAGTTTTACCTCTTCAATTTCCTTTTTTTTTTTTTTTTTTGCTTTTTTTGGGTCACACCTGGCAATGCTCAGGGGTTACTCCTGGCTCTGCACTCTGGAATTAGTCCTGGTGGTGCTCAGGGGACCATATGGGATGCTGGGGATCAAACTTCGGGTCAGCCAGCGTGAAAGGCAAATGCCCTAACCGCTGGACTATCACTCCGGCCCCTCAATTTCCATTTTATCACCCAAATTCTGGGCAGTAGGGCTAGTGAAGAGAAGTGCATGGTGGCTGGATATGCAAACTAACAAGCAAGTAAACAAACAAACAAACAAACAAACACAAAAACAGCCCAAAGAGTTCAGAGAAAGATTTTCAGATTTGAAAATCTGTGTCATGAATGACAATGGGTAATCCCCTTATGGTATACAAAAAAGTCTTTTTTATCTAATAGAATTCCCACAAAAGCTGGAAAACTTAGATTGATCACATGACTATTCCTTACAAGTGAGCCTTCCTGAGTAGAACATGGAAGACACAGCCTTTAACTATGCCTAATGAAAAGTCTGTAAGAAATATTAGTGAAATTAAAAATCAAGTGTGCTTGGTGTGACTGAATTTCTGGGAGAAAATGGTGAAAAAAAAAGATAGATAGGTTTTTTGAGTCCCCAGAGTATATTCCCAGAGTGCTTTTGCTGGATACAATGGGAGTACAGTATCTATTTTTTGAGGACAAAAACCCTAGTTTTTTGAGGAAAAGACTAGTTTTTTGAGGAAAAATAGCCATATTATTTTCCAAAAAGGCCAGACCATTTGGCATTCCCACGAACAATGAAGGAGAGTTCCTTTCTCCCCTATATCTGTGCCAACACTGGTTGCAATGTGTGCCAGTCTCTGTGGTGTGAGATGATATCTCATGTTTTAATTTGTGTCTTCATGATGATTAATGATGGAGAGCATTTTTTCCATGTCCCTTTTGAATATCTTCTTTGAGGAAGTTTCTGTCATTTATTCTCCCCATTTTTAATAGGGTTGAATTTTTTTCTTGTAAAGTTCTAGAAGTGTCTTATAAAACCTTGATATTAATCCTTTATCAGATGAATACTGAGTAAATATTTTTTTCCTGTTCCATGGGCTTTGTATCTTACAAAGCCCATGTTTTTTTGAGGTATAGAAACTTTGAAGTTTCTTATTTTCATGTAGTCCCATTTGTTTATCTTTGCTTCCACTTGTTTATCAATTGTATTTCATCTTTGAAGATGCCTTTGACTTTAATGTAATGGAGGGTTTTGTTTACATTTTCTTCCATGTACCTTATGGACTCAGGTCTAATACTGAGATATTTAATCCATTTTGACTTTATTTCAGAAACATCATCTGCACTTCTATGTTCATTGCAGCATCATTCACCATAAACAGAATCTGGAAGCAACCCGAGTGCCAGAGAACAGAGGACTGAATAAAGAAATTTTCGTACATGTACATGATGGAACACTATGTAGTCCTTAGATAAAATGAAATCATGAGAGCCAAAGTGATAGTCCAGGGGGTAGGGTGCTTGCCTGGCATGTAGCTGACCCAGGTTCAATTCCGGTATCCCATATGGTCCCCTGAGCACTTCCAGGAGTAATTCCTGAGTGCAGGAGCCAGGTGTAACCCCTGGGCATTGCAGAGTGTGACCCAAAAAAGAAAATAAAAAATGCAGTCATGAAATTTGCTTATAAAATGAACGTGGAGAGTATCATGCTGAGTGAACTGAGTCAGAAGGAGAAAAACATACAGAATGGCTGCATTAATTTGTGGGATATTAAAACATATATGAAACTAATATCCAAAACCTGGGAATACAGGGGCCAGGAAGACTGTTAAAAGGTTGGGAGCTTGCCACAGAGTATCTGGGGCGGGGGGAGGGGGTGTGTGGATAGGGCTGTGAATGCCAGTTAGGATAGAGAAGGAACCTGTATGACAATATTTGGGAATGATAATTTTGGACAGAAACTGAGTGTTGAAAGTATGTAAAGGGATATACCCAATAATCTTTCAGTATCTGTATTGCAAACTATAAGTTTAAAAGGAAAGAGAGACAGTGAGTGTATGTGTGTGTGTGTATGTGTGTGTGTGTTTGGGAGAGACATTAATGAGAGAGCTCTGTCAGTCGGGGTGCAGAGCTGAGACCTCACGAACGAGAAGTATTTTCACTGATTTTTAATAATCACCGGCCAGAGTTATTATTAAACAGGCTCATTTCGGCAGTTATTAAACAGGCTCACTTGGGCAGTTGACAGCTTATACAATTTCTTATATACCCAACAGCATCAAACAACAATACAAATTAGAGTTAAGGGTACATAGATTTACACTACAAAGGCATTTCACATATTTAGCATATGAGATGCATATTTAGCATATGAGATGCAGACAATTGGAAGGAGACAAACAGTTAGGAGCCAAGCCGGCAGGGGGTGCTATCCAGGTGAGGTGAGAAGCAAACAAGAGAAGGTGTGACAGTTTGCAAATTCAACTTTCCTGACCAGTCCAAGATGGAAAAATCTGATCTGGGTCTGCTTTAGAGAGACAGAACACAAGAAAAATCTGTTTTATGTCTGTATCCCAGGCAGCATCCATAAGATTCTATCTTAGATAAGCTACATCCATCCAACAAGGAGATGTGATGCAGGGAAATGACCCAAGATAGCAGGGTCCATGTCTCTGCTTCGCAGAGACAGTCTCATCAGGGAAACCCGCACCCCTACCTCTGTTGGGGAGACAGCCTGCCAGGAAACCGGTGTATCTGTCAACAGGCAGTGCCCATTAGACCTTAGAATATCCTTTAAGGTGCCTGTCATAGAGGCAGGGGTGTGTGTGTGTGTGTGTGTGTGTGTGTGTGTGTGTGTGTTGGCGCTCAAGCGGGCAGTTTAAAGGAGGGAAACTTGGGATATTGGTGCTGGGAAATGTGCATTGGTGGACGATGGGTGATGAAACATCATATGACTGAAACCCAATCATGAAAACTTTATAACTTTGTATCTCACTGTGATTCAATGAGAGAGAGAACTTGTAATCGGATTTTTTAAAAAAATTCAGTCTCATGTCATCACAGGAGATGAGGGGCTATGAGAATGTTAAGATCTAAGTCAGGGATCAGGTTGAGCATGAGCCTTACAAGTATAAGGCCTGGGTTTGATGTTCAGCTCCCACCACCAAAAGACTAGAAGAAAACTAACAAAATGATTTTATAGGCATAATTGGGAAGATTCTGAAATAATATACTAGAACACTGTTGAAAAGATAAAATAACAAATAAGTACCATAGTCTAGAGTTGTCTAGGCACAGAGAGATATTACAGGGATAAGGCATTTGCCTTACATGCAGCAAATCCAGGTTGGTTCCCAGCATCTACATATTATGGTTTATGATCACTTTTAGGAGTGATCCCTGAGCATTGAGACAGGAGTAATCCCTGAGACCCTCTGGACATGGTGAACCCTCCTCAGCACCATTCCTCCACCAATACCAAATAATTTAGAAACACTTTAAACTGTTAGAAGGAGTGAAGGCCTCTTACGCAAAGTTTTGTAATCATCCATGATTGCACCTGATGTGATATTACTTGTAACAGAATTTCTTATATACTATACCAGTATTGGTCAGAAGTTGTGGGAATTGCAATGCAATAGGTAATATAGACTTTAGGGAGGTAGATTCTTTCAAGACTTCATATTCTGATTGAGAATATGTATAATTCTGCTTACTGTGAAAGTAGTAAGAAAATGTCTAAGAAAGTCATGAGAGTAGATTAGATGTTAGCATTTATTTCAGTCTTCTTGAAGAAATAATTTATTATGTAACTCAAGCCCTCTTGGGGAAGGCATTTTTGCTTTGCTGAGGATTGGGTAAAGCACGTTGGACAGAAACTGCCTGTTGGCAGAAGGTAGATCTAAGGATATGCGAAGGAAGGTCTGATGGATACTGCCTGTTAACAGATACACGGGGTATTCTGGCAGACTGTCTCCCAATAGAGTTAGTATGTAGAATTCCCTAGTGAGACTGTTAATCAAGCTGCAGTTACACAGACAAGGCTATCCTAGGTCATTTCTCTGCACATTTCCTTGTTGGCTATAACTAGCCCAAGATGGAGTCTAATGGACGATGCTTAAAGTTAGGCAGAAAACAGGTTTTTCTTGTTCTTCTGTCTGACATGTCCTTGCCATCATGGACTAGTCTGAAAGGCTGCATTAGCAACTGTTATGCATTATTTTGTTCATCTCATCTTACCTAGATTGTACCCCCTGCAGGTTTTTGGTTCCTGGTTGTCTTCTTCCTATTATTCCTAAGTCCTATGCAATGAATGTGAACTGTTTTTGTAATGTAGACCATGCAAACTTTAAGATGGATTGCCCTTTGATATGATGGAATAAGAGAATTCTGGTCCTTGTGGAAGTGGTCAGTCAGCTCAGGTCAGACAGCTCAGGTCAGTCAGCTTAAGCCAGTTAGTTCAAGTCAGTCAGCTCAAGTCAGTCAGCTCAGGTCAATCAGCTCTGTTCAGTTAGCTGCAGTCAGTTAGCTGCCAAGATGAGAGCTGCTGCCACACCGGCTGGTGATCATTAAAAATATTAATGGATATTCGTCGTATTCCTGGGGTCTCATCTCTGCACCTGACAGGACATTCCTGCTTCACTGCCAAATATTCACCAAAAACTCTGGTCAAAGATATATGCCACCAGAAGTAGGGGCTGGAGTGATAGTCCAGAAGGTAGGGTGTTTGCCTTGCATGCAGTCAACCCAGGTTCGATCCCCAGCATCCCATATGGTCCCTGAGCACTTCAAGTAGTACTTCTGAGTGCAGAGCCAGGAGTTACCCCTGAGCATTGCTGGGTGGACCAAAAAAAGCAAAATAAACAAAAAAAGCTATATACCACCAGAAGTAAACATTTGAGGTATAGTAGATGATCCTAAGGAGAATCAGTTGGCCTGTGATTTCTTTGTGTCCCTGATGTTTTCATTTGGATACTCTTTAAAGCAAACCCAGGGGCTGGAGCAATAGCACAGTGGTAGGGCATTTGCCTTGCATACGACCAACCTGGGTTTGATCGCCAGCATCCCATATAGCTCCCGAGCACCGCCAGGAGTAATTCCTGAGTGCAGAGCCAGGAGCAACCCCTGAGCATTGCCGGGTGTGACCCAAAAAGCAAAAAAGCAAAAAAAAAAACCTAGGGTAAGGGAATTTGAATATATTTTCTAAAAGGTATGCCAAGAAAGCATAATAACAAAATGGGGAAGAGAGACAGGGCAGGAACAAGAAGCAATAAAGTGTAGATGTCATGGATAACTGACTTCAATTCTATTGGGGACCCTTTGAGAAATCATAAAAACACACACTTTATAGTGATCTGTAGAGGGTCAAAGAAAGTCAGGAGAATTCCAAAGTCCTCTTGGCATTTCCCTCTTGGAACTTTATACCTGCCCTGTGCCCAAACTGTCAGTTGAACAAATTTAGGAGACATTTGCAGCAAGACATTTCTGTAAGTGAAAACTTCAGATAACTACGCTTTATCATGAGCAGTGTACAAGTAGTTACAAGTAGTTAACCCTAGGGTAACTTACCTTGATCACTTGATCACTTGACATCCTGTTATTCATCAATTTGCTCAAGCGGGGGCCAGTAATATTTCCATTTGGCCCTATCACGTGCCAGTGTAGCCCAATGTCATGTGGTTGATTCGGGAATACGAAGAGCTTCAAACCGTTCATTCAGGGTCTTGACAAAGAAGTCCGACCATCTTGTAGGTGGGCGGCCATGTGATCTTTTGACATCCCGTGGGATCCAGTTGGTAATGGCTCTAGTCCAGCAGTCATCTCCAAATCGCATTACATGTCCAGCCCATCTGATTTTTGATGCCTTGGCAAACGAGACAGCATCCCTGACTCTGGAACGGTGACTGAGGTCGGAGCTCTGGATTCATTCTTTCACTTGAGTGAGGCGTGATATTCCAAGCATAGCTCTTTTGATTCCTCTCTGGGAGACCTGAATAGCATACTCATCCTGCTTTCGTAGGGCCCAGTTCTCTGAGGCAGATGTTAATGCAGGGAGAACGGTGGAGTCGAAGAGATGTGCCTGAAGCTGGAGGTTCATTGTCTTTTTAGCTATTTCTTCAATGCCTTTGAAGGCATTCCATGCCTCTCTCTTCCTCCTGCACAGCTCAGGTTTTAGGTCATTCATCATGTTGACTTTTGACCTAGGTACACGTAACTGCTGCATTCAGAGATGTTTGAGAGTGAATGGGGCCTCTGGAACTAGTTCATTTCTCATAAACATAGTTTTGCTGGGATTCAGCTGTAGACCTATCTTTCCACATTCTCGGTCGAAGTCAGTCAGCATTTGTGCTGCTGGGCTAATGTTTTGTGTTATTAGAATGATGTCATCAGAGAAGCGGAGGTGGTGTAGTTGCGGATCATCTATCTTCACTCCCATTCCTTCCCATTCTAATTGTTGCATGATGTTCTCAAGGGTGGCACTGAAGAGTTTTGGTGAAATGGTATCACCCTGTCGAACCCCTCTTTTGACATCAATGATCACTTCTTTGTAGAATGGTGAGATCCTGGTGGTGAATCCGTAATACAGCTCACAAAGGATCTTAATGTATTGGGTTTGAACGCCCTGTTTGGCTAGGGCTTCTGTACAAACTGTCACACGTTGCTAGTTATTTTGACAACCCAAACAATTGGGTAAGATAGTCTCTATACAGATTTTTTAATTTATTTTTTAAAAATAATGAACCCAAATTATGCTATGTGTCTATAACAAATACACTGGGGTATACTTGGTACTGTATAATATGCTGTGAATATGTGTCCCCCTTACATTTAAGAGAAAATTAAAAGTTTAAAAGCTTCAAATTAATTTGAGGCTATTAACAAAATGTAGGGTGTTTCTTGCCCTTGATGGTCTGAAAGTTCTGTTAGATGATTAGTCTCCACAGAATCAAAGGCTTTCTTTAAATCAATGAACGTGAGATGGAGTGGCATCTTGAACTCCCTACAAATCTCAATGAGCTTGGTTACCATGGATATAGTCGATTGTGCTGAATCCTTTTGGAAGCCAGCTTGCTCGCATGGTTACCTTAGATACTGAAAAACAAAAATAGGTCAATGACTCTACTGAGTTTATGGTCCAGCATTAAGAACTAGAAGCTATTGGGGCCAGAGCAATAGAAGAGTGAGTAGGGCTCTTGCCCTGAATGTTACCAACCAACTCAGTCCCCCAAGTCCCATCAGGAATAATCCCTGAGCACAGAGGCAGAAATAAACCTGGTGCACCACAGGGTGTGCCCCACTCCCCCACCAAAAAAGAGTCAGAGGCCATTGTGATAGTATACATAGATAATCTTTCTTGGGGGAGAAAATCTAGTAGCACCACAGAAGTTGTTGCTAATGTGTGCCATTACTATGATTTGTAAACTTTTGTCCTCTACACATCATGGGAAGGACACTTTTTTTTAATAACTCAAAGAATTTTTATTGATAATTTTCACAGTAAAGCTCTAATATTATTATTTTTATTACCTTACAACTTTCATTGAAGCATTATGATTTACAATACAATTAATGATAGAGTTTATGTATACAATGTTCTAACATAATATCCTGCACTAGAGTGTCAGTTTTTTCTCTCCCAATGACCCATGGGACCCTCCCATCCATCCCCTATCCCTTGGCCAATTCTCTGTCTATTGCTTTGGCCATGACCTATTGCCTTATTAGATTTTCCTCATGCATGAAATAAAATGAAACCTAGGAAAGACTTTTATACAATTGCCAAATTTTCTAAAAAATTTACCATAAAATCTGCAACTTGATCAGACCTCACTATGTCTTGAAAAGATCAGATGATGCTATATGCTGTTTCCCACTGAGTTTACTATGGACAAAAATAACTCAGAGGAGGAAGAGACATGAAATAATGAAAGGGAATAAGACCAAAGAGGGAAGTCAGTTTCAGGGATATCTATTTAAACCCAATGGTCTGGCATTCATGCAAATGTACCTTAACTCAAGTTAGATCATCTAACAGAACTTTCAGACAATCAAGGGCAACAAACACTCTACATTTGGTTAATGGTCTCTCAAATCAATTTGAAGCTTTTATCTTTTAATTTTCTTTTTAAATTTAAGGGGACAAATATTCACAGCATATTATATAGTATCAAGTATACCCCAGTGTATTTGTTATAGACACATATCATAATTTGGGTTCATTATTTTTAAAGAATAAATTTTAAAAAAAAGTATCTGTATAGAGAATATCTTACCCAATTGTTTGGGTTGTCAAAATAACTAGCAACTTATGACCATTTGTACATGTGAAAGCACCCATTTTGTCCCAGGGAGGAAAGGAAGGGATGGGAAGGGAAGAGAAAGGAAGGGAGGGAGGGAGGGAGGAAGGGAGGAAGGGAAGAAGGGAAAAAGGGAGGAAGGGAGGAAGGGAAGAAAGAAGAAAAGAAAGGAAAGAAAGAAAGAAAGAAGAAAGAAAAGAAAGAAAGAGAGAGAGAGAGAGAAAGAAAGAAAGAAAAAGAAAGAAAGAAAAAGAAAGAAAGAAAGAAAGAAAGAAAGAAAGAAAGAAAGAAAGAAAGAAAGAAAGAAAGAAAGAAAGAAAAGAAAGAAAAGAAAGAAAGAAAGAAAGAAAAAAGAAAGAAAGAAAGAAAGAAAGAAAGAAAGAAAGAAAGGAAAGAAAGTAAGAAAGAAAGAATTGAAAAGTGCTGCAGGGAGTTGAGTGACAGCCCCACAAAGGAAAAAGACTGTACGAAGGGGTAGGGGGTTGAGATGGTGACGTTTGCTACTAAGTGATGCTTCTTGTCAGATAGGAGAATAAGTGATTTAGGGCCATGCTTTGCTTCTGAGCATATGAGTGTGCTAGAAATATTTCAATCTATTTTTTGGATGGCTTGGGAATCTATTCAGTCATAACTGATGCGAAAACAATTCCCATTTCTGAGTATATAAGGAGCCCGTACTATCATGCACTGGTGGTCCCCATCCTGACTAGGCTAGAAGGGGGTTGATCCACTCAGGGAAGCCTAGGAGATGCTTTTTCCCAAGCCACACCAGCAGGCTGAATAAAACCACAATTCTTCCAAATGTTCTGAAGCTGCAGAATGCTTACAACTTTAAAATGAGGAATTCTTTTCAGACCTGGATAGTGTGGGAGTTTCTGTACTTAGATGCCCCAACTTTATAATTTGCAGTCTTTTTCCCAAGCATGTCTTATATATGAGGAATCATGAAGTCTGCCTCAGCTAAAACATGTAAGCCATGCAAAAGGATGGGTTGACTCTCAAGGTACTTAAGAACTGTCAACCTGGTTCTTTATTCTTGGAGAGTTTACAAAATACACATAGTTATATTCCATGTAAAAAGTAAAATTGAGAGTAAAAGCATTAAAAACAATCAACTACATACTGTTGCTAGGATCATTTTCTGATTTTTTTTCTAGACAATCAAGTTGGAGAATTGGTCTACAAATACATCCTGATAACCAAGGTATCTACAGATACATTCAACTGATTTTTATAAATAACTAAAATTACTCCTTAAAAAACTATGATTGGTCTGCTATTTAGTTGGAAAATACTTTGTTCTTATCTTATAATTAAGATGAAAGGTCAAACTTTCTTGATTAAACAAAGACAAAATATTCTTAGTACAGAGGAAGTCAATACTAAGTAAGTGTTTTGTTCTGCTTTTCCTAGCCCAGTTTTCCCAGAACTGAACATTGAAGGTCCTGTGTTCAGGGAACTAAATATTATACTATTTATACATGAACCTGAATCTAAGTGTGGAGTAGAGTTGGTCTCCACTGGACTTTTTGAGACAATCTGTATCTACCCAATGAAGTTCTCTCTGATAACATTTTTTTTCTGCTTTTTTGGGTCACACCCGGCGATGCTCAGGGGTTACTCCTGGCTCTGCACTCAGGGAATTACTCCTGGCAGTGCTCGGGGATCATATGGGATGCCGGGAATCAAACCCGGGCCGGGACAGGCGGCCACATGCAAGGCATGTGCAAATGCCCTATCCGCTGGGCTATTGCTCCGGCCCCTCTCTCTGATAACATTTATATGTTCTTAATTGTTTATCAGATCTGATGAAATTTAACTGATTTAACTTGTCCTTTCTTTCCTAATAACAAGCAGCCAAAACACTTAGTCTTGCTGAGAAAAATCCCTATTTTGGTGTATTTCAAAAATGCTTCAAATCCTTATGCGAAATCAATTGCAATGCTATGACTGTTATACCTTTTTAACACCTCACATGATGACAATCTAAAATGTTCTGGTTTATTACTCAGGCCTCAGTTCAGGTGACACCATCTCTAATATTACCTGAGGGAACCCAGGTTTTAGGACCTGCTGTCAGATGGTCACAATTATTGAGGAATTTTTACTGTGTGGTGGTTGTTTTCTTCTAGATAGCAATTACCCAAAATACAATCACTGGGTTAATGACTTCAAATACCTGGTGACAAGAAAAAGAAATTAATTAAATGTATACCCCTGAGTGCCATGTCAGGGATTCTTAGAATCTCTAGTATCTCTAGACATTAATTCCCAAGCCTGCACTTTATTAAGTTCATTAGGTAATACTTAGGCAAATGAAAATGTGAGAGTCACTGCCTTATAAGAGAATGAAGACTATATATTTGCTCTTTACTGTGTCCTTAATATGCAACGTGTAATCAGTTAGTGTCTATGAATGTTGAGTACTAAATTCCCAATGTGTGCTGCATATTTCAGTTCTTTTCATTTTCACTCAATTATTTATTAAATGAAGTGTTTAAGAATACATGAAAAGTTACACATTTTTCTAGGAACTAGGAATCTAGGGGGAAAGGTAATCTCACTTAAATGTGTATCCTGTAATGTGACTTGTTAAAATAGGTTTTCTGTCACTAACTGCGTTGAGAACACACAAGCTCATTATTGAATTATCATTTACACCCATCTCTACACTAGCCTTACCTTGAAACTTCGCCACAATTTTCAGACCCAGCTTAAGTTATATTTCTTTCACAAAATTTTCTTAATCTTTTTTATCTTTCTTTACCACTCAAAAAATATCTTCTCGGGGTCAGAGCAACAGCATAATGGTAGGTCATTTGCCTGACATGCAACTGACCTGGGTTCGATACCGGGCATCCCATATGTCCCCCAGGCACTGCCAGGAGTAATTCCTGAGTACAGAGCCAGGGGTAACCCCTGAGTACTGATGAGTGTGACCCAAAAAAGAAAAAAAAAGTCTCTTCATTGCTTTAGCCTGATTACTCCAAGGACTACTCTCTTCTTCTTTTATAAGAGATTACCTCTTATGTAAAACAATGGAGAGGGGGGAGCTGGTATAAAGTAATACATCTTAATTTCATGGACTTCATGTAATCTAGATGGTACCCACAAGGTCCTTCTTATTTATTATCTACATCAGGGTGCCCCTTGAGGTGTTACAGGTGTGGCTGTGGTACCTGGCTGCGTCGGCAGGTGGCAGACAGGAGAAGGCTTGTCTACACCCAGGGCTCTACTCCCTGGGCCCTGGATGTTGATGGTCTGACATAGAAAAAAGACTGGGCCCACTGGGCCCCTGGGATGAACCCAGAGCTACAGCAAAGCCTGGCAAGCTACCCGTGGTGTATTCAATATGCCAAAAACAGTAACAATAATGGACCTCATTACCAATGAATGGAGATGTTACTGGTGCCCGCTCAAGCAAATTGATGAACAATGGGAAGACAAGAGATACAAGTGACACAGTGCTTTAGCCATCATGTTACTGCTTTCACAAAGTGAGAGAAAGGATCCATATTTTCTAATTATGTTATATATATCACTTCATTCTCACTTTTGATTATGAATTTGACAAAAAGCAGTGTCAGATTGTGTCTAATTTTTTTCAGGTTCCCTGGTATTTCCATTTTATTGACTTTCAATCCTTAAACAATCAATAAACAGGAAACACCAAAATATCAATCATGCATAAAACTCAATTGTTCTAGGTATGGCCTTGGTGACCTCCAGTACCATTGCCTGAGTAACTACTTAAGCCCACAGAGTGTCACAGGGACTGACTCAGGGATTCAAGATCATGCTGGGAGTTTATTGCCCCCCAAAAAATATAGTTGAGTGAACAGGAAATATGGAGCTATAATAAAAAGCCACATTGCCTCACCAAGGTTATTATCATGCTTACCTAATAACCATCAAATGAATACTTTTCATATATATTATAGCTAAATCTATGTAGGTTCTTGAATACTTTTATGTTTGTCAATGCTTTTTCTTTCTTTTGATTTATCTCTGCTTGTTAGGTATTACCTTTTATTATATAATTTATCTCAAGTTCACACTTGAGTTACCTAAAGAGCTTTATAATAGGAATAATAACAACAAAATAAAACAAACACAGCGGCCAAAATTTGGAATCCACTCAAGTATATTGAAACAGAATTTGAAGGTGGCTTCCCTGACACTGGAATTTTTAATTTTTTTTAAATGTACAAAGGAGCACTGGGTATAGTCCCTGGCACCACATGGTATGGCCCAGAAAAAACAAACACCACAAACATGGTATGGCCCAGAAAAAACCAAACACCACAAGGTATGGCCCAGAAAAACCCAAACACCACAAGGTATGGCCCAGAAAAGCTATGTAACAAATGTACAAATATAAGAATCTTTTCTATGCCAATTTTGAGTAGATATTAACCTTAAATCTGTCCCTTGAGGTGTTGCAGGTGTGGCTGCGGTGCCTGGCTGTGTTGGCAGGTGACAGACAGGAGACAGGCTTGTCTACACCCAGGACTCTGCCCTGTGGGGATGAATGATTGATGGTCTGACATAGATAAAGACTGGGCCCCATTGATGAACCCAGAGTCACATCAGAGCCTGGCAAGCTATCCGTGGTGTATTCTGGTGTATTCAATATGCCAAAAACAGCAACAATAATGGAATTCATTCCCAACTAATGGAGACATTATTGGAGCCCACTCAAGCAAATCAATGAACAATGGGAAGACAAGTAACAAGTGTCACTGTCTGTCACTGTCTTACTGTTCATAATCGATGTGAGGCGGGCACCAGTAACATCTACATATGTCCTGTCTAATGCTAGTAGAGCCCAAGGGCATCTGCTTGCTCCAGGAACATAAAGAGCCTCAAACCATTCTATCAGGTCATGAGAATGAAGTCTATAATTGTTACTGGTATTTGGCATAACAAATATGAGATGAGTAGCTTGCCAGGCTCTGCTGTGCCGATGGCATGCTCTTGTAGTCACCTCTGATCTCCAGCATTTATTGATGAACTGTGTGTTCACATGAGCCGGGCTGTGATAGGTTCTTCTGCTGGGTAGACTGATTAACCTTAAATAAAAAATATCAAACTTTCTGTGCATTAGTACCATCTATAGAAATCCCAACAGCTATGTCAAATATCAGGTCATAATCATTAAAGAAAATGTCTGGGGGTAATAAATAAACCCTTATTTTAAAATAAAGGATTCCTGAGTAATTACAATGTGCAGCAAAATTTGAGAAATTATTGTCCTTAAAATGCATGATGAAGGATATTTTAAGGATAGTTAATATTAAACAAATACCTTTTCTGGGCATATAGTGGTTCAATTCCTTTTTTTATTCACTGTATCACTGTCTTCCCATTCATCATTGATTTGCTTGAGCAGGCACCAGTAACATCTCCAATATGTCCTGTCTCATACTAGTAGAGCCCAAGGGCATCTGCTTGCTCCAGGAACATAAAGAGCCTCAAACCATTCCATCAGGTCATGGGAATGAGGTCTATAATTGTTACTGGTATTTGGCATATCAAATACGACATGGGAGGCTTGCCAGGCTCTGCCGTGTGGGTGGCATACTCTTATAGTCACCTCTAAATCCAGAATTTATTGATGAACTGCGTGGCCACAAGCGGCCAAGTGAGCCGGGCTGTAATTGGCTTTTCTGCTGGGTGGAGTTCTGATGAGAGGGAAGTCTGGATGTGGAAAATGGCGGCCCCTCATGGAGTGTGGGGGGTTGTCTGGCTTGTTTGCGAGGCTCTGCTGGGGTGGCGGGCCAGGGGCTAGAACCCGCCATCCCTCCTGGTGCCTTGTGAGCAGCTGGGCACAGGGAGAGCCGGTAGCAGCTCTGCCTCATGTCATGTTCTTTTTTTATTATTTTTTATTATACCACCATGCAATGTACAATTGAAAAGATGTTCATGATTGGGTTTCAGTCATACATTTTTCCAGCACCCACACCTCCACCAGTGCCCCTTTCCCACCACCAATATCCCCAAGTTCCCTCCCCCCTACTCCAGCCTGCCTCTATAGCATGTACTATTTCTCTTATTTCTTTCTATCTATCTATCTATCTATCTATCTATCTATCTATCTATCTATCTATCTATCTATCTATCTATCTATCTATCTATCTATCTATCTATCTATCTATCTATCTATCTATCTATCTATCTATCTATCTATCTATCTATCTATCTATCTATCTATCTATCTATCTATCTATCTATCTATCTATCTATCATCTATCTATCTATCTATCTATCTATCTATCATCTATCTATCTATCTATCATCTATCTATCTATCTATCTATCTATCTATCATCTATCTATCTATCTATCTATCTATCTATCTATCTATCTATCTATCTATCTATCTATCTATCTATCTATCATCTATCTATCTATCATCTATCTATCTATCTATCTATCTATCTATCTATCTATCTATCTATCTATCTATCTATCTATCTATCTATCTATCTATCTATCTATCTATCTATCTATCTATCTATCTATCTATCTATCTATCTATCTATCTATCTTTCTATTGCACATTGTGGCTTGCCCTACAGAGATTTAGGGATTGTAACTCCCTTTGTGTACGTTCAATGTTCAGTTGTAGTGTGGCACTAACATTTCCTATAATTAGTAGAGCACTAGTATATATTTATATACCACTAATGAATGCAGGCATTCTGTATCTGTCCTTTACTTTCTGACCTATTTCACTCAGCATGATACTCTCCACATCTCTTCAAGTGTAATCATCCTATCTGGTTTGTTAGGCATTCAAATGAATCAATGTTCACAGCCATGTTCATGTTGACAAGGACACCTACACCACCTACGCCTCTTTTCATTGCATGTTCCAAGGAACAGTTCTTCTCTGGTGTCAAAAATGGCGTGATGCGATTGGCGCCTTCTATCTTGGTCAGACCAATGATGTCGTACTTGATCTTTCGCACTTGTACCATCAGGTCTCCATATATGCTTCTGCCAGTGTACGTGCATTGAAAGTACAGACAGTCATTTTAGTCCTTTTTCATTTTGGCAGCCTAGTTTGGCCCTGAGATTTTATCAACCACTCCTTGTTCGTCCTTCTTAGTGCTGCCGTATTAAGGGCTCTTTCAGGGGTTGGGTAAATAAACATTGTTATTGCTGGTTTTGGCATATTGACTACACATTGGACAGCCTGCCAGTCTCTGCCATGAGGGGTGTTTACTCTCAATAGTTTGCTAGGCTATCTGAGAGGGGTGGGTAGAAGATTCTTGGTAATTTGGAGATAATGGGAGAGCTGGTCACTGCTCTGCCTGGTGTATCTGCATCTGTGGTTCAAGCATTCCTAGGCTTGAAATACTAACTTCTGAAGGGTGGGTCTCTGAAGGGTGGGTCTCTGTAGGCTGGGTCTCTGAGGAGCTGGGCTGGAGATTGGCTTAGTCTCTTGGGTGGAATTCTGATGAGCTGTGGAATCTGGATGATGAAAATCACTGCCAGCATGGTGTGAGGGCAGTTTCTATCTTACTCTACTGGAATTTTCTATCTTCGTTGTCTACACACCAACATCCACATACAAGGAAGAACAAATGCTTATGTTCAAGCTTGCAAAGCAGTGCAGAGAAGTGATAAAGGAAGACCTCAAAGAGAGAAGAGCAGAAATACTGGCCAATGCAGCAGAAGATGGAAAAGCATTCACAATGCCTGTCTGTCCTTAGCCAACTATAAGAAAAATATGACATCCTTATGGATCTATCACATCTTCCAGAAAGGAAATGGCAATTATCCATGACTTCTACTCTGATCTCTTTGATAGCCACGTCCACCTGCCCACATACCAAATTCCGCAGGACCGATATGTCGTTCCCAACATTCTCCCTTCTGAAATCCAACATGCCATTTTGTCAGTAAAGAAGTGAACAGCACCCAGCCCAGACAAAGTCAGACCTGAACACCTGAAAAAATATGCCATCAGTACTCATCAACACTGGCTCAACTCCTCACATGCTACCTGATTGAATACAAAGGTGCCCTCCCAATGGAAAACCAGCAGAACAGTTCTACTGTTCAAGAAGGGTGACATCCACGGCATTGGCAAATATCACCCCATCTGCCTGTTGTCCGTCATCTACAAGCTGTTCGTGTCACTCAAGTCATCCTGAATAGGATTGGCAGAACATTAGATGAAGGACAGTCATGCGAGCAAGCTGTTTTCCGAAAAGGATTCAGCACATCAGTACTGAATTCAGCACATTCAGCACAATCAACCATATCCACACGGTAACCAAACTCATTGAAGTTTGTAAGGAGTTCAAGATGCTGCTCTGTCTCACGTTCATTGATTTAAAAGAAAGCCTTTGATTCTCTTGAGACTGAAGCAGTAATTAAAGCCCTAGCCAAAGGGTGTTCAAACCCAAAAAATCAAGATCCTTCATGAGCTGTATATGGATTCACCACCAGAATCTCACCATTCTACAAGGAAGTGATCATTGATGTCAAAAGAGGGGTTCAGCAGGGTGGTACCATTTCTTTTTTTTTTCTTTTTAATGATTTATCTTTATTTATTTTTTTATTGTTTTGCTTTTTTTAAAATTTTTTTATTTTTACAATTACAAAGATATACAATTAAAAAGTTAATATTTGGGTTTTGGTCATGCAGTGTTCCAGCACACATCCCGCCACCAGTGCCCATCTCCCACCACCAACGTCCCCAGTTCCCTCCCCTTCCCCCCCCCCTCCTCCATGGCAGGTTCTTTATTTCTTTCCATTTCTCTCTCTTTCTCTTTTACTTCCCCTCCAGACTATGGATTACAGAACATACATTAAAGGGTTGTCATGTGTATCTTTTTGCCTCTATTTAATGCTCAGTTCTAGGTCTTCAGCACCACTCTCGAGAATGTCATGCAGCAATTAGAATGGGAAGGAATGGGAGTGAAGATAGATGGTCAGCAACTACACCACCTCTGCTTTGCTGATTACATTGTTCTAATAACACCAAACATTAGCCAAACTGCACAAATGCTGGCTGACTTTGACCGTTAATGTGGAAAGATAGGTCTACAGCTGAATCTCAACAAAACTATGTTCATGAAAAATGAGCTAGTTCCAGAAGCCCCATTCACTCTCAATGGAACAAACATCTCTGAATACAGACGTTATGTGTACCTAGGTTAAGAACTCAACATGATGAACGACCTAAAACCTGAGCTGCACAGGAAGAAGAGAGAGGTATGGAATGCCTCAAGAGCATCGAAGAAATAGCTGAAAGGAAAAAGAGCCTCTGGCTCGGGCACATTTCTTTGACTTCACCTTCTCCCTGCATTAACATATGCCTCAGAGAATTGGGTCCTACAAAAGCAGGACGCGAACGCTATTTGTGTCTCCCAAAGAGGAATCGATAGAGCTATGCTTGGAGTATCATGCCTCACTCAAGTGAGAGAAGGAATCAGGAGTTCTGACCACCATTGGCGATCAAGAGTCAAGGATGCTGTCTGGTTTGCCAAGGTGTCAAAAATCACTTGGGCTGGACATGTAATGTGATTTGGAGACAACCGCTGGACTAGAGCCATTAGTTACTGTATTCCAAGGGATGTCAAAAGATCATGTGGCCACCCACCTACAAGATGGCAGGACTTCTTCGTCAAGACCCAGATGAACGATTTGAGGCTCTTCATATTCCCGAAGCAAGCAGAGGTCATTGGGCTACACTGGTATGTGATAGGGTCAAATGTAAATGCTACTGGCAACTGCTCAAGCAAATCAATGAATAACAGGATGTCAAGTGATCATCAGCAAGCCTGGCAAGCTAGTCGTGTTGTATTTGATATGCCAAATACCAGTAACAATTATAAACCTCATTCCCATGACCTAATATAATGGTTTGAGGCTCTTTATGTACCTGGAGCAAGCAGATGCCCTTGGGTACTACTAGCATGAGACAGGACATATGGAGATGTTACTGGTGCCCGCTCGAGCAAATCAATGATGAACGAGAAGACAGTGATACAGTGATACAAATGATCATGTGATCAAGTGATGATACTCTCCCTGCCCATCCATTTTCAAGTAAATTCCACGATTTCGTCTTTTCTGACAACTGCATATTATTCCATTGTGTAGATGTACCACAGTTTCTTTAGCCAGTCTTCTGTTCTTGTGCATTCAGGTTGTTTCCAGATTCTGGCTATTGTGAATAGTGCTGCAATGACCATATAAGTGCAGATAGTGTTTAGTCTGTGTGTTTTTGGGTCTCCCTGGGTCTATTCCCAGGAGTGGTATTGCTAGGTCAAATAGGAGTTCAATATCTAGTTTTGAAGGAATGTCCATATTGTTTTCCAAAAGGGCTGGATAAGTTGGCACTCCCACCAGCAGTGGATGAGAGTTCCTTTTTCCCTGCATCCACACCAGCACTGGTTGTTCTTGCTCTTTTAAAAACATTTTTTTTATTTTACCACCGTGAGACATACAATTACAAAGATGTTCATAATTGGTTCTTGGTAATACAGTATTCCAGCACCCATCCCTCCACCAGTGCCCTATTTCCACCACCAATGTACCCCACCCCCTCCCACCCCCCAGGCTGCCTCAATAGCAGGTAGCCCCGTTTCCTCTCTTTCTCTCTCTGTCTCTGCATCTCTCTCCCTCTTCTTTTTTACACATTGTGGCTAGCCCTGCAGATATTTAGAGTTTATCACTTAAGTCTCTTTGTGTATATTCAATGGTGAGTTTTAATCTGCCATTACCATGTCCCACACTTAGTAAAACACTGGTATCTATATCCTATTAATGAATGCAGTCATTCTATATCTGTCCTTTTCCTTCTGACTAATTTCACTCAGCATGATAGTCTCCATGTCCATCCATTTTCAGGTAAATTTCATAATTTTGTCTTTTCTGACAGCTGCATAGTATTCCATAGTATAGATGAACCACAGTTTCTTTTTAGCCAGTCCTCTGTTCTCGGGCATTTAGGTTATTTCCAGATTCTAGCTATTGTGAATATCGCAGTTGAATAAAGAAGTACAGATAGTGTTTCTGCTATGTGTTTTTCGGTCTCTCGGGTATATTGCTGGATCAAATGGGAGCTCAGTATCTAGTTTTCGGAGGAATGCCCATATTGTTTTCCAAAAGGGCTGGACCAGTTGGCACTCCCACCAACAGTGAATGAGAGTCCCTTTTTCCCCAATCCATGCCAGCACCGGTTGTTCTTGCTCTTTTGGATGTGTGCCAGTCTCTGTGGTGTGAGATGATACCTCATTGTTGCTTTGATTTGCATCTCTCTGATGATTAGTGACGAAGAGCACCTTTTCATATGCCTTTTGAATATTTGAATTTCTACTTTTTGGAAGCTTCTGTTCATTTCTTCTCCCCATTTTTTGATGGGGTTGGCTGTTTTCTTCCTGTAGAGTTCTATCAGTGCCCAGTATATCCTGGATATTAACCCCTTGGTCATTGTTTCTTTGAGGTGCAGAAGATTTCCAGTTTTATATAATCCCATTGGTTTATCTTTTGCTTCCATTTACTTTGTCAGTGCTGTTACATCTTTGAAGATGACCTTAGATTTGATGTCATAAAGCATTTTTCCTATGTTTCTTCTATGTACCTTATGGATTAATCTGATGTTGAGATCTTTGATCCATTTTGATCTGACCTTTGTGCATGGTGTTAGAAGTTCAAAGTTCATATTTTTTAAACGTAGCTACCCAGTCTTCCCAGCCCCACCTGTTGAAATGGCTTTCTTTGCTCCACTTAATATTTTTGTGCCTTTATCAAAGATTAAATGACCATATATTGGATAGTGTGTTTCAGGATATTCAGTTCTATTCCATAGGTCTACTGGTCTGTCTCTATACCAATACCATGCCATTTTGATAATGACTGCTTTGTAGTAGAGTTTAAAGTTGGGAAAATTGATACCTCCCATCTTCTTTTTCCCAAGGATTGCTTTAGCTATTCGTGGAGTATTATTATTCCATATAAATTTCAGGAGTGTTTGGTCAATTTCTTTGAAGAATGTCATGGGTACCCTTTATAGAGATTGCATTGAATTTGTATAAAGTTCTA
Source organism: Cryptotis parvus (assembly GCA_021461705.1). NCBI lineage: Eukaryota > Metazoa > Chordata > Mammalia > Eulipotyphla > Soricidae > Cryptotis > Cryptotis parvus. The sequence goes on along the minus strand of JAJIBD010006796.1, from coordinate 18,843 downwards.
GGGAGTATTACCATTTTGATAACGTTAATTCTCCCGATCTATGATCAGGGAATGTGTCTCCATTTCCTCAGGTCTTGTTTTATTTCTTGAAGCAATGTTTTATAATTTTCTTTATATAGATCCTTTATATTCTTATTCAGTTCCAGAGGCCCCATTCACTTTCAATGGAACAAACATCTCTGAATGCATCAGTTATGTGTACCTAGGTCGAGAAGTCAACATGATGAACGACCTAAAACCTGAGCTGCGCAGGAGTAAGAGAGAGCGGCATGGAATGCCTTCAAAGGCATCGAAGAAATAGCCAAATGGACAAAGAACCTCTGGCTCCGGGCACATCTCTTTGACTCCACCATTCTCCCTGCATTAGCATATGCCTCAGAGACCTGGGCCCTATGAAAGCAGGATGAGAATGCTATTCAGGTCTCCCAGAGAGGAATTGAAAGAGCTATGCTTGGAATATCACGCCTCACTGAAGTGAGAGAAGGAATCTGGAGTTCTGACCTCTGTTGCTATTCCAGAATCAGGGACGCTGTCTCGTTTGCCAAGGCATCGAAAATCAGATGGGCTGGACATGTAATGTGATTTGGAGACAACCGCTGGACTAGAGCCGTTACCGACTGGATCCCATGGGATGTGAAAAGATCACGTGGCCACCCACCTAGAAGATGGTCAGACTTCCTTGTCAAGACCCTGAAGGAACAGTTTGAGGCTCTTCATATTCCTGAATCAACCAGATGCCATTGGGCTACATTGGCACGTGATAGGGTCCAATGGAAATGTTACTGGCACCCGCTCGAGCAAATAAATGAATAATGGGATTCAAGTGATCAAGTGATATTCTTAGTCAAACTGATTCCTAGGTATTTGATTTTCTGTGGCACGATTGTGAATGGGATTATTTCTTTAATATCCCTTTCACTATTTACATAAAGGAAAGCCACTGACTTTTGGGTATTGATTTTGTACCCTGCCACTCTACTAAAAGAGTGTATTGTTTCTAGGAGCTTTTTGATCGAGAGTTTAGGATTCTCTAGGTATAATATCATGTCATCTGCAAATAGTGACAGCTTGACTTCTTTTCCTATCGGATGCCTTAATATCCTTATCTTCCATGATTGCTATGGCTAGTGCGAGAGTGGGAAGCCTTGTCTTGTCCCAATCTTAGGAGGAAGGCTTTCAGTTTTTTCCCACTGAGAAGCTGTGGGCTTGGAATAGATGACTTTGGCTATATTGAGGAAGTTTCCATCAATTCCCATTTTATGGATAGTTTTTTTTTTTATCATGAACGGATGTTGGATGTTGTCAAATGCTTTCTCTGAATCTATTGATATGGTCATATGATTTTTATTTTCCTTTCATTGATGTGGTGTATTATGTTGACTGAAAAATAATGCATTTATTGTAGTACTAGTAATGTCCTCCTTTTTTGTTTTTTGCTTTGATTTTTGTGCCATCCTGGCAGTGCTCAGGGCTTACTCCTTTACTCAGAGTTCATTCCTAGCAGGGTTTGAGGGAACCATATGAGGTGCCAGTGAACCCACAAAGGTTAAGCACCTAGTTCCCTGAACCATCTGCCAGACCTATCACAGACTTACCTATCACAAACTCCATATCTTGACATTTACATAAGAAAAAAAGGCATAGAAGTAATGAGAGAGGGGCTAGTGGACTCATTACTTCATCATCCATTATTATAGGTATTTTATACAAGTCATGATAAATATTGCCATTGGCTCTGAAAATAGATATTATGTCCATTTTAAAGACCAGGAAAGTAAAGTCAATAAAGTTCTTTCTTACTAAAGACATCAGTAGCTGGGTCAGAATTCACACTCAGATTCCCCTGACTCCAGGATTCATAGCTGCTACCATCACACCAAACCTTCAAACACAGTCTTTCTCCATTTTATTTCTCCCTGTATCTTCTCTGGGTGCACAGTGCTCTGCAATTCAGACTATGTCTTTAAGAACATGGGGTTACAAATTACTGAAGTTAATAAATTGGAACATACAGCTTTCACCCAGAGGAGTACCTAGTGATATTGGCTGTAGACCAGCTTGTGGGTGGTTTCCCCTTTGATGAAAACCCTAGTAAAGGTTACACTGCTTTGAATTATACGATTGGAGGAAGATAGGAGTGTTTCTGACATCAGGTTTTTCCAAACCCCAAAGCAGTTGATAGTCTTCTGAAGGCCAAAAGAGATGTTTATTTCCAAATTTCCAGAAACACTTAGGGAGAGAGGATGTAGTCTAATGGAAAATAATGCTGCCTTGGGGGGATGTGGTCCTCTGTGTACATTTTTAGAACTTTCGCCAGTCACGCCACAGGTGGGTAGTGAGAGCCTGGTAGCCTGTTTTGAATAACTGTCATGACTCACTTCTGTGTTCTCAGTGTCCTCCAGCTGCTCCACCCAATCTTTGAGTTAACATGATTATCTTGTCTCATAGTTTGAAGATTTGTCAGACTCTCAATTCCCACTCCACTTTCCATGGATTACATCACCATAGAGGCTTATGGTCAAATAGTGTTTGTTTCAAAGGTCCAAGCCCATTAAGCCATCGGCAGCTAGTTTGTAACCCTTTGTTTCCCGTTTATGATATAGTTGCTGAATGATCAACAAACTGCCTCACCTGGAAATCTCATGTCTAGTAAAAAGTATTGATTGTACAGCAAAAAATATAATAGGTTTTTAGAGGAGAATTTAATGTATTATACACAGGTGATACACATTCACTTGTTGATAAACCTGCTTGGGGCCGGAGCGATAGCACAGTGGGTAGGGCATTTGCCTTGCACGCAGCTTACCCGGGTTCCATCCCCATCATCCCATCTGGTCCCCGAGCACCGCCCAGAGTAATTTCTGAGCGAAGAGCCAGGAGTAGCCCCTGAGCACTGCCAGGTGTGACCCAAAAAAGAAAAAAAAAAAAAAAGATTAACCTGCGTTGACTCAGCATTGACTCAGCATCATTGTCGTTATCACTCTAAGTTCATAGTTTCCCTTGGGATTCATTTTTGTGGCTGTAAATTCATTTTCTGGATTTGAACACTAACATAGTGACTTGAGGCTGCCATGATGGTGTCATGGGGAGGATTCACGGCTCTGAAGCCCTCTGCTGGAGCTCTCAAGTGGGGGTCTCTGACTCATCAACCCCTGGACCCCAGTCCTATGGACCCCAGTCCTAGCTCCCTCGTCCTTTCACTGTCTCCATGGCCTTTTCTTTTCCAGAATATCAGACTGTGGACTTAGTGTAGACATTTTTCTTTTTTTTTTTCTTTTTTGATTTTTAAAATTATTTAATTGAATCACCATGAGATACACAGTTGAAAAGTTGCTTGTGATTGGATTTTCGGTCATACACTGTTCCATCACCCATCCATTTGCTAGCATACATTTCCCACCACCAATGTCCCCAGTTCTCTTCCTTCTCTCCAGCCTGCCTCTATGGCGGACACTTTTCTTCTGTCTCCTTCTTCCCCATCTCTCTTTCCTTTTAGTCACAGTATTTTGCAATACCATTACCAAAGCTTTTCATGTATATCACTTTACCTCCTTTCAGCACTCAGTTCTTGTCCAAAGTGATCATTTCCAATTATCATTGTTGTGGTCCCTTCTCTGTCCTAATTGCATTCACCACTGCCCCTTCACTTGGGGCAAGTTTCCAACCATAGATCAGGTCCTCAGGGCCCTCATTTCTACTTTCCTTGGTATTATCATATTATGTTTTATATAACCCTTAAGTGAGACATTTTTCAGATGGGCTGCATTCTCTTAGGAAAATGCATTTCAAATTTTACCATGTTTTTTAAATTCCTGGCCTTTGTTTCTTTGTCTTTGAGTAACTTTTTTTCCATACTATTTTTATATCCCACAAATGAGTGCAGTCTTTCTATGTCTGTCCTTCTCTGACTGACTCATTTCAGTTAGCATGATTCTCTGTCATGTATAGAAAATTTCATGACTTCATTTTTCATAATGGTTGCATAATATTTCATTATATATCACAGCCCGGCTCATCAATAAATGCTGGATTTTGAGATGACTACAAGAGTATGCTACCCGCACGGCAGAGCCTGGCAAGCTACCCATGTCATATTTGATATGCCAGATACCAGTAACAATTATAGACCTCATTCCCATGGTTTGGGGCTCTTTATGTTCCTGGAGCAAGCAGGTGTCCTTGGGCTCTACTTGCATGAGACAGGTCATATGGAGATGTAACTGGTGCCCACTGAGAGCAAATCGATGATGAACGGGAAGACAGTGATACAGTGATACTCAGGGCTTACTCCTGGTTGTACACTCAGGGATAACTCCTGGCAGTGCACTGGGGCTCATTAGTCAAGAAATAGCCTAATACCTGTATTATCTCTCTGACCCAGGTTTTGTTTGAAATAATGCACACATGAAACTTTTACAAAGTTTTAATAGGATGTTACTTAAATTTAAGTAAACAAAAACATTTCTTGATATTTCCCACAGCAGTGGACTTTGTTTTCATTTTTCTCTATGTCCCTGTGGTACTAGGGATGTGTATTCCTCTCTACTGACCCTCATTCTTTCCCTGTATCACATATGGTCCCCAAGAACTACCAAGAGTGCTCTCTAAGCATCGTCAGGTGTGACACAAAATCTCCTCACAAAAAATATTATTGCCATGAGAAAAAACTTATGCTATAAACTTAAGAAGGAACTATAGAAGTTAGTGGAAGTTTTACTGCATTGTACTGAAATAAAGATAGACTCTCTGATCAATGCATCATTATTGAAAACTGACAGAACTCCATATATATGAGCAGTTAAGTTTTTATAAAGGAGGGGGTAAAGATAGCCTCTTCAACAAAGGGTGCTAGGTAAATACATGTAAGATAACTACATGTAAGAAACTAAAGCTGAATCTATGTCTTACATCACACAGAAAAGTCAATTCAAAGTGGATCAAAGATCTTGAGATTAAACAGAAACTATAAAGTATGTCAAAGGTGCCTTCTGTGATCTGATAAAGCTGGCACAGGCACAATAATCAGAAATAAATAAATTAGACTACATGAAGAGATTCTGCATGGAAAAGATATCATTGGCTAAAACTAAAAGAGAGCTAAATGAATGGAAACATATTTGCAGTCAATGCATCAAATAAAGGCTTGATATCCAGTATATGCAAAATACTCCTAAAGATCAACAAAACGAAGTTTAAAAAAACCCCATCAAAAATGAGGAGAGAAGATGCATAGATACTTCTCAGAGGAAGATAGGTGGATGGCAAGTAGGTACATGAATAAAGTGCTCAGAATCACTTATTATCAGAGAAATCCAGACCAAGACAACAATGAGATAGGTCTCACACCTGTGAGAATGCCACATTTCAAAAATAGTAGGAGCAATCTGTGTTAACAGGGACGTGATGAAAAAGGAACTGCTGATAGGAATCTTGTCTAGTACAGTTCATGTGGAAAACACTATGGAGAGTTCTCAGTAAACTTAGTCTTGAACTGTCATATGACCCAGCAATTCCACTTTCTGGCATCTGTCTCCAGGATATAGAAATACTCTCTCAAAAGAGCATATACACACTATTATTCATTATTGCACTCAGTACAATAAGATATGGAATCAACCTAGGTGGCAGATGAATGGATTATGAAGATATGGTATATATACACAATGGAATACTGTGGGATCTTAAGGCACAGTACCTCCCAAGGTCTGTTAAGACAGTTGAACCCAGGGTTCTGAACCTGGCCGAGACTATAAATAGAGGCCCCAGAATAGCATCTGGGTGGGGAGGGGGCTTCCAGACTGAGAGAGCAGCGGCTTCTGGTGCCTGGCCAGTACCTAGGCCATGGGGCCCCTGGTGCCTTAGCCGGATGGCCAGTACCAGGGAAGAGAAGCTGCTCCTGATGCCTAGGGCCGAGGGCCAGCACACCAGAGCCACAGGGCCTGGTGCTGAGCCCAAGGACTGTCTTCAAAATACAAGGCTATGGAGCTTGAGGGGCTTCTGAGTATCAGGACCACAGGCAGTAGGGCAACATGGAGGAACTCAAATACTTAGAGAGGGAATCAGAAACACAAGATATGGTAGCAAAAAAATGAACAGATAACTAGGAAAATAGGGACATGGCCGAGGAGTCCAGAGAAAAGAAGCCCGGAAGAGAAAAGCCCTGAGCTGAAAGGTCCTAAGGAAAAGGTCCTGAAAGGAGACATCCTGGGAGAGGGACCAAAAGCATGAAGACCTGAACATAGACAACCGGAAGTGAGAGGCCCTGACTAGAGGAGCCGGCACAGACTTCTCAGAGAGAGCAGCCTGCAGGAGAAGCCAAGGGGAAGAGACAAAAGATCCAGGAGAGGTTCCTGCAGAGAGCAAGCAACAAGATGAAACAAAGTAAACATTCAAGAATACCTTCAGGACCTCTAGGCTTGCTATTCCACGGAAGAGGTCAGGGGAACAATATTGCCCCAGAGACAGGCAGGGGCCTAAAGGACAATGAGTACTGCAGGAGACTCAGCTAGGCCCCAGCATCTACTGCATGGTCACCCCCTGCCCCAAGTAATGTTAAGGCTATGGAATCCACAGGAGGAATCCCTGAGTCTGGGGCCTTGGAACCTCCCTGAGGGGGAGCCACAACCCCCCTTCAATTTAGTTGTTTTTAAGCCTTAATAAAATACTATGCAGCTGCAAAGAATGATGAAATTATGCAATTCTCTGCAATGTGATTGCCACTGGAAGACATCACATTGAGTGAAGTAAGCCAAAAGAAGAAAGACAAACACAGGATAATCTCCACTCATGGAATATAAACTACTGGATGAGAAAATGTACTGTAGTGCAAGAGGGATGTTTAGATCATCCTCAAGCCGAGTGTTTAGAGAGGAAACAGAGGTGGACAGAGGTGGAAAGAAATCAAAGGGGCGGGGGAGAAAGAGATCAAGAAATAATGGGTTAACACTCATCAGGGTTTCGGGTGAACAGGCATCAGGGCTTCAGTTATACCAGTGATGTGAGTAAGGAGTATAGCCATATACTCAAAACAGATTCAACAGAACAGAAAAATATGAGAGCTAAGCAGAAACCATGGAAAATTTGCAATGTACCTGTCAAGTTCACAGATGGGGGGCATAGTGAGAGTTGAGATGGGGAGGGAATCTGGGAACACTGGTGAAGGGAAATTGACACTGGTGGAGGGACTGGTGTTGAGCTATTGTATGCCTAAAATGCAACTATCAGTAACTTTGTAAATCATAACTCTTTAATAATAAAAACTTTTTAAAAATCAACCTGAATTTTTTTTAATGGTTGTAAATTTTTTTATTATTTTTTCTTTTCCCAAATTTTATTACACTACTTTTAGACATACAATTGCAAGATGCTCATGTAGAGTTTTGGTTCTACAGTGTTCCAACACCCATCCCTCCACCTGAACCCATCTCCCATCACCAATGTTCCCACCTCCCTCCCCCTCCCACACTTCAACTACTTGGCGTTTTCTGTATGTCTTTTCTCTCCTCTCTATCTCTCCCTCCGCCAAACTTTCCTGCACATCGTAGAATGCAGTGCATTAAAGGACATAACTGTTTCCACTACTTTGATGTACCCACGCGGCCGCAAGCAGCCACACAACCTGGGCTCAAACTGGTTTTGCTCTGTTAATCTGGTCGTGAGGTAGTATGCCAGCATCCGGACAGCGAAGGTGGATGCTAGTGGGCAAGTCTCATCCTGCTGCTTCCGAGACCCCCCAGAGGTGATGGGCCCACTCCCCAAACCCATCTGTCCTCCTGGGAGCCCCATGGTCAGCTGAGCCTGGGGAAGCGGAGTTCCAGGTTCCCCAGCTGCGTTTGAGACTGCATGCTACGGCTGGTCACCCCAGGGCAGCTCCTGGGCAGGTCCACCAGGCTCGACGAAATGGAGGGGGAAAGGGCTGACCCCCTGACTCCATCTGACAAATTTCCAGTGATTCCCGCTTCTGGGAGCTGCCTACCTGGGCTTGAACTGGTTTTGCTCTGTTAATCTGGTAATGAGGTAGTATCCCAGCGTCCAGACAGCGAAGGTGGTGGCTAGTGTGGTGGGCGAGTCTCATCGGCTCCTTCCGGGACCCCCAGAGGTGATGGGCCCACTCCCAAAACCCATCTGTCCTCCTAGGAGCCCCATAAAAATCAACCTGAATTTTAATTGAATCCCTAGACCATATTTAAGGCCAAAACAAACATGTCTCGAAAATGCAAGCAATTTTATTGATGCCTTCTATCTTTTGAGAACTTAGTGAAATGGATGAATTGTTCTATTTCATAGTGATTGAATCACTGAACTACATGTAGAATAAAGGCTGAGATCACTGCTGAGTTTAAAAAAAAAAAAAGATAGTAGCAGTTCAAAATTATATATTATATATACCAGGTTCAATCCATGCTATCACATATGGTCTCCCGAGCACCACCAAGAATAACTCCTGAGCCAGAGTGGGAATAACCCTTAAGGATTATTGGGCAACCCTCCATCCACCCTCCCACCCCTGCAAAAATAAAAAGCATAAAAGTAAGACTTTCTAAAATTTTAAATGTATATTCTATTTGACCTAGTAACTGTACTTCCTGGAATTCATCCTGAAGGTGTGTCTGTTCTTACACAGAACAAACATATTGAAAAGTATCCATAGTGATGGTTATCATGGTTATTTAGGTAAAAGAAGTGCATGTATGTAATTCTAAGAACTGGATTAGAGGTGAGAGGAAAATTTGTTCTTTTCCTGCCTGATTTTCACTACATATTTATACAAAAAAAATTGAGCTCAGAAGCAAGAAAAGAGAGATAAGCAACTGCACAGTGACCTAAATGTCCAGAATCCCAGTTTCTTTTCCAACTCATTATTTTATTGAGTACAAATTTCAAAAGCATTTATGCTTCAAGTATCATGAGCAAGTGTTAGCACCTATTTAGAAGGAAAGAAAACAAAAACTCTTCCCTGTCATAAGGTCTCAAAGTGCAGTAAGTCTCTTGCCTATTGCTGTAAGCATACTTCTACAGAATAACATGAAGAATAGACACCTGTATTTCTGGACACTCTTGCAATTATTTTGATCATTTTTCTATTTCAGTAATTTGCCTGAATTATTTTCCCTGCTTTACTGTAATACTTTAAAGATGCAATCTACACCGGGATGTTAGATATGTAAATATAAATGTGCATTTGTGACTAATGTACTGATTATATGGATGGGTTGGTTGCATGCAAGGCAAAAACATTACCCTGTGTATTTCCAATCCCTCTTCCTTTCTTCAAATTTTTTAATTGAATCACCATAAAAATTACAAAGTTATTCATAATTATTATTTGAAGTCTGCTACAAGTTCTAATCAAGTAGTGCCTCTGGGGTCAAGAGCATGTTTAGAACAAAATGTCCAAAAATTTAGTCACTCAGTGCAGCCCAGATTCATGATACTGCTTTTCTGGAAGTCTTCAGTCCAAAACAGAAGGGCTGAAATACAGATCACCCTAGGGCTAAATCCTCATAAAAGGCTCACCTGAAAAATTTGTGGCCTTGCTTTTCCCAGCTTCTGGAAACTGCCTGAGTTCAGTCACGCCTGGTTCCTTCCTTAGATGGGTGTCACTCCCAATCTGTCATGTTTCTTTTTCATTTTTGTCACCTTGTCTGTACACTGAGCCCATGTACCATCTTCCAGTTCATAATTCAATCACTGAAATTTCCTTTTGCTGTGCGAGGTAAGATATGTCACATTTTTAGGGATTGGGATGTGGGTGTCTGTTGGAATTCATTATTGTATCTAAACCCATGCAAGTTTCTAGGGTGGCCCTACGGACGAATCGAAGCCCTGTGAATCTTATGGGGCCACACTCAGACCTTACTATATCTGGGCTCAGAGATTGCTTCAGAGGAACATAGGCGGTGCTGGGAATTGAATTGTTTATGCCACAGGCTATGAAAGTGCCCTCCCTACTGTACTAGCTCTCTGACCCTATATATATGTCAGTGAACTCATGAAAAAAGTACACAACCTCATTAGTAATCAGGAAAAGCGAAATAAACCATAAGAATACAACTAGAGAATTCTAAGAACCAGTCTCAGACAACCCCCCCACTCCATGAGGGCCTCCATTTTCCACATCCGGACTTCCCCCTCTTCAGAACTCCACCCAGCAGACCAGCCTATTACAGCCCTGCTCGTGCGGCATCAATTTATTGATGGAAAGGCTGGTCCATCAATAAATGCTGGATTTTGAGATGACTACAAGAGTATGCTACCCTACGGCAGAGCCTGGCAAGCTACCCGTGTCGTATTTGATATGCCAAATACCAGTAACAGTTATAGATCTCATTCCCATGACCTGGTGGAATGGTTTTGAGGCTCTTTATGTTCCTGGAGCAAGCAGGTGCCCTTGGGCTCTACTTGCATAGACAGGACATATGGAGATGTTACTGGTGCCCGCTCGAGCAAATCGATGATGAACGGGAAGACAGTGAAGACAGTGACAGTGATATATACCAGGAAAAATATTATAAAGTAAATAATGAGTGACAACTGACAAGTGGTGGTGATTTCTAGTGATATGATTTTATAATAAAAATATTATATTTAGGGGACAGAGTTATAGTACAGTGGGTAGGTGTCAAGGTTGAAGAAGGAAAGGGGGTGGTAGCACCCCTCTACAGGGGTCCCAGAGCTCCAGGCCCAAGGAACCCCCCAGGGACTCCAGGCCCCAACAGTACTCAAGTCAGGGGATAACCAAAGCAGCAGATGTTGGGGCCTATCTGGATCCCTGACTGTAATCACGATCCCCGACTGTAATCACAATCCTGGACTGTGTCTGAGTCAAACAACTGTTCCCCTAACCAATGGATGAAGGAACAAGACCAAGGATGGGCTCGTGAAAGCTTTCCTTTTAATCTGTCTTTTCTCACTTCACCTCATTGTTGTAACCTCTCTAGGGACCTCTCTCCCAGCAGATTTTCCAGCAGACTCCTCTCTTTCAGGTCCTCTCCCAAGACCTCTCTTCTCAGGTCCTCTCTATTCCAGGCCTCTCTTCTTCTTTCTCTTTATTCTCTCTCTTCCTCTATCTCTGTTTCTGTTTCTGTTACTGTTTCTCATCTCAACTTCTCTATTTCTCTGTTTCCCCTATCTCTATTTCTCTGTTTTACTTTTTCTGTCTCTATTTCTATTTCTCTGTCTCTATTTCTCTGTTTCACTGTCTCTATTTCTAATTCTCTGTCCCCAAGTCTCTTTTCTTCTTCTTTAGGTCCTCTCTTTGCAGACCCTTTCTCATTCAGGCCAGGCCTCTGGGTCCTGGAGTGATCTTGTTGCCCGGTAGTCCTATAGCCCTGTGACCCTGGTGCTGGCCCTTCAGTCCAGGCACAAGGAACAGCCTATTCACCTTCCTTACTGCTCCCTAGTGCTGGCCTTCCAGCCAGGATCAGAAGCTACTCTCCTGCTGGGCCCAGGTTCAGAATCCTGGCCTTATAGCTGTCTTAACTGTCAAATACAGGGGTTTACCCAACTGGTAGGGTCCTACACACAGTCAAAAACAGGTTTGATTCCTGAAAACCCTACAGTTCCCCTGGGCTCTGCCAGTAGTGATCTCTGAGCCAGGAGTAAGTCCTGAGTACTACTGTTGTGGGCATTCCACCCACCCACCCAAAAACCCTCAAAACCAAAACCAAGAACAAATGAAAATAGAACAATTAACTTGGGGTTATTTCAAGGTGAAGTCAGACCTCAAGGCAGGTCTGAAGCCAGAGCATGGTCAGAATGGGTGTATGGGGAGGAGGAGCATGTTCTCATATTATTATACCAGGATTTATGTAAAATACAAGTTCATAGAAATTTGTTTTGTTTGTTGAGCCACACCTGGTTGTTTTCCAGGCTTATTTACGATTTTTTTTCAGGGATCAGTTCTGGGGAGCTTGTGTGTGCTGGGGAGCTTGTACATCAAGGCGAGCACCCTTCCCACTGTACTATTTCACCAGCCCAAAATCTTAGGAATTTTATCCAGGGCTCTTACCAAAGTGTCTAGTTGTAAAATTGTAATATGAACAGGTGTGAGTTAAACAGCAACACTTTCTTACTGGATATAAGAAAGAGGAATCTCAAGACAAGGGGAAGAAAGCACAATGGAACTAACTCTATGTGATATGAAAACCTTAAATATTCCTTAATTTTCCAAAGTTAAACTCATTTTGTGCAGGACTGGAGAGATGTTACAAGGGTTACTTACATTGTTTGCAGCTGGCCCTGGCTTGATCCATGACATTGCATACAGTTCCCTGAAATGATCCTTAAGCACCATTGGGGTAGCCCAACCTCCATTTCCAAAACTCACTTGTTCAGTGAATTCTCTGTGAAATTATATATCTATCTCTGTGTGTGAGGTATGAATACATGCCTCTGTTATTGGGTTATTTCCCAACTTTATTTTCTGGGAATTGGGAGAGAGTATAGTGGAGATGAGATCTTAATATGTTCAAGAAAGCTGATATAGTTCTATTTGTATGAAATGACATAGACTTCAAAAGTTTATATTTTTAGTTATTTAGACAGTTATCATAGAATTTTAAATCATTAAGAATATATAAAATTTAGAAATATGGATGTACCTAATAAAATAGGTTTGCAATATGTAAAGCAAAATGGATAAAATTACAGGAACAAATGACCAATTCAACATAATATTAAGTTTCTTCAACATGTTTCTGGAATATTGTTATACACATTAAGCAGCTGGAGAAGAGTTTATATTGCCCCTAAGAAAACTCTTTGACCTAATGAGTAGCTGAAAATGATAAATATCTTGTTTCAAGCATCCACATAAATGCCTATATATAATCATGTACTAGTTCACAAATTTTGAGAAATAGGTATATAAACCATGATCTTCAATAATAGAATAAGTATAATATACAAAAGTTAAAAATACACTGGAGCTAGGAATTCATCTCAGTAATTGAACATATGAGGCCCTGGGTAGGTTCAACTTTGTGTGGCTCTGTGTGTGTGTGTGTGTGTGTGTGTGTGAATACTAAAATCCCAGTTCACTTGATCACTTGATCACTTGAATCCCGTTACTCATCGATTTGCTCGAGCGGGCGCCAGTAACATTTCCATTGGAACCTATCACGTGCCAATGTAGCCCAATGGCATCTGGTTGATTCAGGAATATGAAGAGCCTCAAACCGTTCCTTCAGGGTCTTAACAAGGAAGTCTGACCATCTTGTAGGTGGGCGGCCACGTGATCTTTTGACATCCCGTGGGATCCAGTCGGTAATAGCTCTAGTCCAGCGGTTGTCTCCAAATCGCATTACATGTCCAGCCCATCTGATTTTCGATGCCTTGGCAAACGAGACAGCGTCCCTGATTCTGGAATAGCGACGGAGGTCAGAACTCCGGGTTCCTTCTCTCACTTGAGTGAGGCGTGATATTCGAAGCATAGCTCTTTCGATGCCTCTCTGGGAGACCCGAATAGCATTCTCATCCTGCTTTCGTAGGGCCCAGGTCTCTGAGGCGTATGTTAATGCAGGGAGAACGGTGGAGTCGAAGAGATGTCGAAGAGATGTCGAAGAGTCGAAGAGAGTCGAAGAAAATCCCAGTTATTTAGAAATAAAAAAATCTTCTATGTGATCCATAAGCTAAAAATAAATTATCATAAAACTGGCTGAACTCAATCCCACAAGTTTCCTTGGTGCTGGCAATCAGTGATGTTTATTTTCCTGAAGGTTAATAGTTCCTTCATGTTGATTTCTCTCCACTTATTTCTTCCACATTTTTTTAAAAAAAGTTATCATACCACCGTAGAGATATACAATTACAAAGATGTTCATGTTTGGGTTACAGTCATACAGTGTTCTAGCACCCATCCCCTATCAGTGCACATTGTCCACCACCAGCGTCCCCCTGATCCCCCTTCCCTCAGGCACTTTGCCTGCTCTCTCTCGTTCCCTCTCTCTCTTTCTCTCTGTCTCTGTCTCTCTCTCCCTTCTCTTACTCATTATGTATTGCAATACATACATTTAGAGGTTATGTATGTTCTTTTTGCCTACTTTCAATGCTCAGTTCTAGGCTGGTATTATCATTTCCAATAGTTATTAGTGCACTGTTCCTTTCCCTGTATTTCCTAACCTCTGACTCCCACACATTTGCAGTAAATTCAACCCACTGACAAGACATCCTAATCCATGTTTTGTCTGGCCTTGGATATTGGTATCAAGCTTTTTTTTTTATATCCTGCAAATAAATGCAGTCATTCTATATCTGTCCTTTTTTCCTCTGACTAATTTCACTCAGTCTGAGTCCTCTCCATGTTCATTCACTTAGGGGAAAATTTCATAACGTCATTTTTCTTAGCAGCTGCATATTATTACATTGTGTACATGTACTAAAGTTTCTTTATCCAGTCATCTGTTCTCAGGCACTCTGGTTGTTTCCCGATTCTGGCTATTGTGAATAGTGCTGCTATGTACATAGAAGAGTAGATGGTGTTTCTGCTGTGTGTTTTTGGCCTCCCAGAGTATATTCCCAAGAGTGGTATTGCTAGGTCAAATGGGAGCTCAACTTTTAGTTTTTGGAGGAATGTCCATATTGTTTTCCAAAACGGCTGTACCAGTCAACATTCGCACTGACAATGGATGAGGAGTCCCTTTCCCCCATCCACACCAGCACATGTTGTTCTTGCTCTTCTGGATATGTGCCATTCATTGTTGTGTTGATTTGCATCTCTCTGATGTTTAGTGATTATGAGCATTTTTTCATATGCCTTTTGGCCTTTCGAATTTCTTCTTTGTTAAAGTTTCTGTTCATTTCTTCTCCCCCCTTTTTTGATGGGGTTGACTGTTTTCTTCTTGTAAAGTTCTACCAGTGCCTGATTTATCCTGGATATTAACACCTTATCAGATAGGTATTGGGTGAATATTTGTTCCCCCATTCTGTGGAATGGGAACAAATATATCTTGGTCACTGATTCTTTTGAGGGTGCAGAAGCTTTTTTAGTTTCATATAGTACCATATGTTTATCTTTGCTTCCAGTTGCTTTGTTAATCATGGATCATCTTTAAGATGACTTTAGCTTCAATGTGGTGGAGGGGTTTTCCTATATTTTCTTCAACATGCTTTATGGATTCAAGTCTGATATAGAGATCCCTTAACCTATTTTGATCTGATTTATGTGCATGGTGTTAGAGGTTCAAATTCATTTTTTTACATGTAGCTGCCAGTTTTCACAGCACCACTTGTTAAAGAGGCTTTCCTTGCTCTATTTAGTACTTTTTGGTTCCTTTATCAAAGATTAAAGGATCATGGATTTGAGGTTGGGTGTTAGAGTACTCAACTCTATTCCATAGATCTACAGGACTGTTTTTACTCCATACCATGCTGTTTTAATCACTACTACTTCATAGTACAGTTTGAAGTTGGGAAAGGTAATGTCTCCCATCTTCTTTTTCCCAAGGATTGTTTTAGATATTAGTGGGTTTTTATTTTTTCCATACAAATTTCAGGAGTGTTTGGACAATATCTTTGAAGAATGTTATGGATATCCTTATGGGACCATGTTGAATCTGTACAAATCTCAAGGGAGTATTACAATTTTGACAATGTTGATTCCCCAGTCTATGAGCAAGGAATGTGTTTCCATTTCCTTGTGTCCTCTTTGATTTTTTAAAGCAGTATTTTGTAGTTTTCTTTGTACAGGTCCTTAGTTCAGTTGATTCCTAGGTTATGACTTTCTGTGGCAGAATTGTGGAATTGGATTGTTTTCTTAATATCCCTTTCTTCTCTTTCATTATTTGTATATAGGAAAGCCACTGACTTTTGGGTATTGGTTTTGTGCCCTGTCACTCTACTATAGGTATCTATTGCTTCTAGGAGCTTTGTGGTAGAGAGTTTAGGGTTTTCTAGATAAAATATCATGTCATCTGCAAATAGTGATAGCTTGACTTCTTCCTTGCTTATCTGCTCTATCAACTCTTGATAGATCGACAAGACTGAAAATCATCAAGAAAATACTGGTCATGAAGGAAGAAATGGAAGAGCACTGGTTGATATATATATATATATATATGGCTTTTCATCCCCAAAAAGGCCGATAACACATTTTTCTCCAGTGCACAGGTACAATCTCCAAGATAGACCACATGCTGAGTCACAAAGCATGCCTCAACAAAATAAAAAAGATAGAAATTGTGACAACTGTTTTTTCAGACCATGATGCACTGAAAATGGAAGTTAACCACACACAGAAACAGGGAGTCAAACCAAACACCTGGAAACTGAACAGCTGAAATCAAAGAGGAAATCCAAAGATTCCCTGGAAACACATGAAAATGAAAACACAAACTATCAGAACTTGTGGTACACAGCAAAAGTAGTTTTAAGGGGAAAGTTCATAGCTCTACAAGCATTCATCAGGAAAGAAGAAAGGGCCCACATAAATAGTCTGACTTTACAACTTAAAATACTAGAAAAAAGACCAACAAAATGGGCCCAACCCAGGGAAGATAGAAGGAAATAATAAAACTTAGAGAGTAAATCAATGAGCTGGAAACCCAAAAAACAATCCAAAAGAGTAATGAAACCAAGACTGGTACTTTGAAAAACTAAACAAGATCAACAAACCACTGGCAAGACTTGTACGGACAGGGAAAAGGGAGAACCCAAATAAACATAATCAGAAATGAAAAGAGAGACATCACAACAGAAACCACAGAAATAGAAAAGATCATCAGAGATTACTTTGAGAAACTATATGCCATTAAACATGAGAACCTGGAAGAAATGGATAAATTCCTGAAGTCCTATAACCTCACACAGCTGAAACAAGAAGACCTGCAATGCCTGAATAAGCCTATCACCATAGAGGAAATTGAAACAGTAATTAAAAGTCTGCCCAAACACAAAAGCCCAGGTCCAGATGGATTCACTAGTGAATTTTTCCAAATCTCTAAGGAGGGCCTACTGCCAATCCTTTTCAAGCTCTTCCAGGAAATAGAAGAAACAGGAACACTCCCAAATAGCTTCTATGAGGCACATATAACCCTGATACCTAAAGCAGGCAGAGAAAACACAAAAAAAAGAAAACTACAGACCAGTCTGCCTGATGAACACGGATGCTAAGATCTTCAACAAAATACTAGCAAACATAATCCAAAAGACTCATCAAAGCGATTATGCATCATGACCAAGTAGGCTTCATCCTGGGAATGTAAGGATGGTTCAACATTCGCAAGTCAATCAACATAATACATCATATCAATAAGGAAAAAATAAAAAAAATGATCCTATTGAAAGAAACAGAGAAAGCATTTGAAAAGATCCAACACCCGTTCATGATTAAAATCCTCCACAAAATGGGAATTGAAGGAACCTTCCTCAATATAGTCAAAGCCATCTACCAAAAAGCCCACAGCAGTATCATTCTCAGTGGGGAAAAACTAAAAA
Organism: Cryptotis parvus; assembly: GCA_021461705.1. Lineage (NCBI taxonomy): Eukaryota > Metazoa > Chordata > Mammalia > Eulipotyphla > Soricidae > Cryptotis > Cryptotis parvus. Next base: position 1,410 of record JAJIBD010006796.1, on the reverse strand, counting down.
CCTTCCCTCTAAGATCGGGACAAGATAAAGTTGTCTACTCTCACCACTTCTATTCCCTATAGTACTGGAAGTACTTGCCATAGAAATCAGAGAAGAAAAGGACAGTAACGGTATCCAGATAGGCATGGAAGAAGTCAAGCTATCACTATTTGCATATGACATGATATTATAACTAGAGATATTATAACTCTCTACCAATTTACAAGAAGAAAACAGCCAACCCCATCAAAAAAATGGGGGTGGGGGAAGGAAATGAAAAGAAACTTCGACAAGGAAGAAATTCGAATGGCCAAAAGACATATAAAAATGCTCATCATCATTAGTCATCAGAAAGATACAAATCAAAACAACAATGAGCTATCATCTCACACCACAGAGACTGGCGCATATCCAAAAGAGCAAGAACAACAAGGGCTAGCATGGATGTAGGGAAAAGGGGACTCTCATCCGTTTTTGGTGGGAATGTTGACTAGTACAGCCTTTTTGGAAAACAATATGGACATTCCTCCAAATACTAGAAATTGAACTCCCATTTGACCCAGCCATACCTCTCCTGGGATTATAATCTAGGAAGCCAAAAACACACAGTGGAAACACCGTTTTCAGTTTTATGTTCATAGCAGCACTATTCACAATAGCCAGAATCTGTAAACAAGCAGAGTGGCCGAGAACAGATGACTGGGTAAAGAAACTTTGGTACATCTACACAATGGAATACTATGTAGCTGTTAGGAAAAATGAAGTTATGAAATTTGCCTAAAAGTGTATGGACATGAAGAGGGTCATGTTGAGTGAAATTAGCCAGAAGGAAAAAGACAGATATAGAATGACTGCATTTATTTGTATGACATAAATAATATAGATACATATAAATATACATATTATGATACCAATATCCAAGGTCAGACAAACATGGATCAGGAGGTCTTTTCAAAAGTGGAATCTACCACAAGTGTCTGGGATTTGGAGGTTGGGTGGGACAGAGAAAGGAATAGTGCGCTAACAATTGTTGTAAGTGATACCAGCCCAGAACTGAATATTGAATACAGGCAAAAAGATACACATGATAGCCTCTAAATGTATGTATCGCAATCACAGTGTGTAAGAGAAGGAAGAGAGAAAGAGAGAGAAAAAGAAAGAGAAAGATATAACTCAACTAACAGAGAGGCAGGCTAGGGGAGAGGGAGGGAATCAGGGACATTGATGGTGGGAAATGGGCACTGGTGGAGGGATTGGTGCTGAAACAATGTGTGACCAAAACCCGGACATGAATATCTTTGTAATTGTATATCTCAGGGTGGTATAATAAAATATTTAAAAACAAAGAGTGGAAGATAATTCTCCATGCAAACAACTCTTCCAAAAGGCTGGTGTGGCCATACTGACAACATAGTTTTCAGACTGAAAAGG